>JAOTAY010000007.1:2837556-2857676 GCA_025629805.1 Erythroxylum baracoense | reverse complement strand
ATTCTACTTTGTGTAAATTGTGTATTTTTGGACTATGATGCATTGTGGCTTGAAATGCACATTAAAGCTTTCTAAAACTCTTATCTTTTATTGACAATGAAATGTGATTGTGTTTTTACTCATGACTCTCAAAGTTTGTAGATTGCATTTTCAAGCATTCATAAGGGTAAAATTTTGTGTTCTAAATTCTAAGGCAAATCTGTATTGGTCTAGGCTGAATTAGACAGAGTTGTCTTCTTAAAAGTTGTAGATTACCTTTCTAGCTTTCCAATGATATAAAGAACAAAATTTTAAGAAGTTGGGATTGGGAGATACGATGATTATAAGTTTGTAATGTTGTTCAAGATGCATATAGGACAACTATAGTGAAAGATGAGAATTTGTTGATTGTGATGAATTAATCGAATTGAGATTTGGGAGTTTAATGAAATCAATTTGGTAATTGAATGTTTAAGGAGGGAAATTGCATTAGAAGATGTGAAATTGGGAAGATTATTACTAAAAGTGATGTTAGAGTGGATGTAGGAATCATTGGAGATGCTTGGAGGGAGCTTGGTATGCTCGGTTATATAGTCTAGATCGTTTTAGTCAAAATCGTCTTAGTCTGGATTGTCTTAGTTTGAATCATCTTAGTCTGGATCATCTTAGTCTGAATCATCTTAGTCAGCATCGTCTTAGTCGGGATCGTCTTAGTCTGGATCATCTTAGACTGATTCGTCTGAGCCATTTCAGACCTAATTACTTCGACTGAGACAAAGTTGTCTTATTTTGACCCTTTAGATGGCGAAATTTCTCTTTAAGGTCTTCACAAAAGTTATAGTTCTCGAAGTCCTCTTCGAAACCATCCTAAAATGACCAAAATTTGATATCTCTAGTAAAAGTTATGCCTGTCCCAAGATAGGTATAATATGATTGAGGACATAATCAGGTTTAACTCTTTTGGCAATAACTTCATCACCCATCTTCAAATGAAGTGATTATTGAACTAATAGATTCCTAACATATTTCTATACCTCTCCATAAAATTTTGGTATCCATTGGGGTTGATTCAAAAAATATCGATGTAGAGAAAGTGAGGGAAACGACCGAAAGGGGATGAATTGATTATTTTACTGAACATACTTCGGTATTTTAATCATATCTCGACTTGTAGAGTCTGAATGAGATGATTATTGTTTCAAAATAAACTAGAGACATGGAGCTACAATTTTTTTGAAGAAGTCAATTTGTGATTCCACTGTTGAAGCTGGTTTTGGCTAGAGAGATCCCATACAAATAACCTTATAGGATAATACGTTCACGTCTTTTGATATTCCAGATAGTTGGGCTCCGAAAACGGGGTCCAACATCTTTTGGTCTCACAGCCTAGGTTTTTCCTAGGCCTAGAATGCATAGTGGTATGAATTGTTATCTCATGTGATAAATTGTTTGCATTGTAAATTGATTGATTGAATTAAGTGACATGTATATCATGCATACATGTAGGAAATAAGATTAAAACGAAATGTAATCTAATCGTTAGTGGTTTAATTGAAGCAGTAAGATGCCACCTCGTAGAAGGACACGAGGAGTTTTGCAAAGATCAATTTCACCTGACTCTCCACCAAGAGAGGAGAGTACTGATGAGTCTATAACCCCAGGAAATGCTAAAGCTTCTGTAGGGCAAGGTAGTGAGCCCGTTCGATCACAGACGAGGGAGTCTCCTCATCCGTAGGAGCAAGTGCCTACGCCATTAGATCCGAGGATGTTTCAGGAATTTGCTTAGGCATTTGTCCAGGCCATGGGCTAGATGGAACAAACTTCTGCTCCGACCCCAATTAAGAAACGGAAGCAATTTGACAAGCTGAGGAAGTATGGAGCAGTAGATTTCTATGGGACAATAGATCCAGAAGAAGCTGAAACTTAGTTGAGAAAGACCGAGAGGATACTGGATGAGATGGATTATAAAGATGACAAGGAAAGGGTGTAAAGCATTTCTGGCCTATGTGGTAGACATAAAGGCAGGTAGAGGAAAATTAGAAGATATTCCTATGGTATGGGATTCCCGGATGTCTTTCATGAGGAATTACCAGGACTATTCCCATTGAGCTTCTTCCAGATACTACACCAATATCGATTCCGCCTTATAGAATGGCTCCTATAGAATTGAAGGAGCTTAAGGAGCAATTGGAAGAGTTGTTGGAGAAGGGGTACATTAGGCCTAGCTCTTCGCCTTGGAGAGCTCCGGTCCTTTTTGTGAAGAAGAAAGATGGATCATTAAGAATGTCTATGGACTACCAGAAGCTCAATCATGTCACTATCAAAAATAGATATTTGTTTCCATGCATAGATGATTTGTTTGACCAATTGCAAGGGGCAAGGGTCTTTTCTAAGATAGATTTGAGATCAGGTTATCACCAGTTGAGGATAAAGGAGTCTGATGTGTCAAAGACTGCTTTAGAACACGGTATAGGCACTTTAAGTTCTTAGTTATGCCCTTTGGATTAACGAATGCCCCTGCAGCCTTTATGGACTTAATGACTAGAGTCTTCAAGCCTTTTTTAGACCGATTTGTCATAGTCTTCATTGATGACATATTGATTTATTCCAAGAGTGACAAGGAGCATGAGGAAAATTCGAGGAGTGCCTTGAAGACATTGAGGAAGAAAGAGTTATATGCCAAATTCGACAAATGTAAATTTTGGCTAAAGAAAGTGGCATTTCTTAGACACGTGATTTCAGAGCAAGGAGTACATGTGGATTCGAGGAAGATAGAAGTGGTTGTGAAATGGTAAGCACCTAAAAATGCAGCTGAAGTGAGAAGTTTCTTGGGCTTAGCTGGGTATTACAGAAGGTTTGTTGAGGGCTTTTCTATGATAGCATCTCCACTTTCTAAATTGACAAGGAAGAATCTGAAGTTTGTAGACCGGTATTTACGGCCGGTACCGAAGGCGAGATTACCGTTCCGTTTACCGGCCGGTACGGAACGTTCCGGCCGGTACCGGCTGGAACGGAACGGTATTCCGAACACTGTTTATAAGTGGACACCTAAAGAGCATTGGAGAATCATATCAACAAGTACGTCTACTTGTGATCCATTAATAACCAAGAGCAGTCAAATTAACTCTCCTACCTTTAGATACTTACCTAGGATAATAGCTTATTCACTTTTAAGAAGAGAGGAGTACAAGCATAGTCACGTATAGGGATTTGTTCTATTTGTGGTGTATAATTAGGAGGAGGTCATATCATTTAGGTAAATATTTTACATTGTATTTAGAGAAAATGGGAAATAAAAAGCATGATGTAGTATGTGGAGGATCTTATCTATCTAGGCTGGTGAAAAAATTAACATATTTTTATTCTCTTTCATATCTATTGGATGACACATGCATGCTATCAACTTTGAAAAAATGAGGCACACAAGATTAATTAGGAATGTTAGTAGATCTTATATTATACTAAGTAGAGAGGGAGCTAAAGCCTCTACAACTTGGGGGGAGATGCAGGAGAGAGCAAAGCCTAAGCTAGTAAATGAAGTTCCACAAGTAATGGATGCACCTCAAAAGGAACAAATGGCAAAGGAGCTTATAGACATTAAGCCTTCCCCATAACAACTGATGTGGTGAAGGATTGATATGCCTTTTTACTGCATAGAGACTAAGATACGTAGTGATAAATATGTTCAAAACAAATTACAAATTGTTAGGAAGAACAAAGTAGTGGTTATCTACTTCTTTCCAACCTATAGGATACTCCTGGGCACCTACACAGTCTTTGACTACATTAAAGGAGGACAATGATGATGAAGAGAAGCCTACTATTGGTTGAGCTCTTATTTACTTTTCCTATCTTTAAGTATTTTATATTTTAAAGATTGTGTTCTTCCTTTGCTAATCTTTAGCTGTATTTTTATTTCAATTATGTTATTTTTGTGCCAACTATTCATTTTAGTTTATTTAATGTTAAGGTCCTTTTATATTTTATTACTTATTTGATTTCGTTAGTTTTCTTACAAGGTATTTCTATATGTTGATCATTCATAACTTAAAAAACATATAAACAAAGTCTAAAAAAGTTTCTAGTCCCTTTTTATTTTCCTTCATTTATATTTTGTTGTCCTTAATTTTCATTTGATTGTTTATGTTTCATTCAATAATGATAATGTAAAACTCAAGTATAGGGAGGGAATCATCCATATATAAGCCCTAGTTTGCTTATCAATTTTCTTATAATTGGCTTAAAATAAAATAATCTAGAAAATTTTTCAATGAAACAGGATTGACCAAGGCAACAATTTATAAGTTTAGCTAGTTTTTGATTCCATTAGTCTAGGCCAGCACTTATTAGAATTAATAATTGATATAGATTTAATTTTCTCTAATAATTATGAAGACAGATACTTTATTGGCATTATGACATTTTTAATATAATTTAGGTATGTCTTAGAGTTAGAAGTGAATTATTTAATAGAATTTTTGTATCACACTAAGTTATGAAGGTAGCTACGAAGAATGTCGCAGTTATCATCCACTTATTTCAAGTATGTGCAAATATCGAAGTCACCTCCACAATCTTTAACGACATTAGAGGAGGACTATAATGATGAGGATTAACTTACCGCTAACTGAGCCATTATTCACTTTTCTAACCTTTAATCTTTTTACATTTTAAGAATTTTGTTCTTCCTTTTACAACCTCAACTACACTTTTTATTTCAGTTATGTTATTATATTTTTGTTCAATATTTATTTTATTTTATTTTTATTTTAAGTTCATTTAGCATGAAATTGATTTTGTGTTTTCTAATTGTATCTGTTTACAAGTTATAAATAAATCAACTATTTATATGCCATATTTTACTTAAAATTGTATTGTAATTAGCTTTAAATAGAATAATCTTGAGAAAATTTTTATCATTGAATAAGATTGATTAAGATGCAACATTATAACTTTGGTTATTTCATATATTAATTAGTATATGAAAATAATTATGAGCATTGATAACTAATTTAGTTCTAATTTTCTATAATAATCATGTAAACAAATACTTAATTTGCATTATAATACATTTTATATAATTTAGGCATATCTTGAACTTAAAAGTATATTCTTTCTAAGTATTTTAATATCCCTCTAAAAGATAAAAATTACGTTAAATAAATATGTGAGTAAGTGAACATAAATGAATTCACTCTTATGGCTTTAACCTAACTAAATGGTTGAAATTAAAGAGCGATACCAATAGTCATTTGAAACAGTAAACTAAGTAACCAAGACCATTCATAATAAGGTATTCGCTTTCACTTCAAAAGGTTAAGTGATTTCTCAAATAGGCATTTAAATGCTCCTCTATAAATTCAAATTTTGCTCTCTTACCTTTTTACCGATTTGGGTTGTTAAAATGTTCAAAAGTTTACATAATAAAGAAATGGTAAACTCTTTTCTTAAATATCACTAACAAAACAATTGGTAAACATATGGCCTCCTTCACTAAGGTTTGTTAATGTGCCACATATAAGCCTACTGTTATGAATATTAGAATCACTTTTCACCCTTGCCTTCCTGATCTTTCATGGCACTTGATCATCTTCCTTCTTTGGCCTTCTTCCTTTTATAATGTTGACCTTTAATGCAACTTGCTAAGCTAATTACTACAAAGGATTATAAATATTAGTATCCATTCACCTATAACCAAATAAAAGTCAATCTTTATAAGAGTGGGAATGAATTTTACCATTTAAAGCACAAAAGATGCTACCATTATCTCCAATCGATCCCTTCCATCATATTTTTCTTATCTTAAGGTTCTTTGCCCTTTGTTTTAATAACTACCATAACCCACTCTTCTAGGTTCTCCATTATCTTTTCAATTGAAGCACATTGTCCCCTTATAATGGTACCATTGGCCAGTTGTCCCATTTGGAATTATAAATTCTTGTTCGATAATGCTAATTATGTAGCTTACAACAACTTCTCTATTACTATTTCCTAAACTATTTTACCTTCTTATTGTTATAGGGGTCATTTTTAAAATCCCTAAAGTTTGTCTTTGAATAACTCTTCCTCTTAGTTGCTACAACTAAAGTGAGGATAATTTCACCACCATAGATTTTATGTCTTACTACATCAATTGTTATAATGTGATGAGTAATTCCCTAAATATTCTAATTACTTAGTTGAATTTGTAAAAGGAATACCCACTAAATGTTCATTTCTAGTGTGACCTTCTTCATATAGCTCATAACATAATGTTTGAGTTGGTCTTGTTGCTCTACCTAGGCTATTAATCTTTCTAGAAAGTGTTTCCACTTGAGTTGCCAATGATGTGATTGCATCCACATTATGAACTCTTGTTTCCTTACGTGAACTTTCCTAAGATGATTTTATTGATAATTATTCATGGCCATCTCGTTAATAAAGTCCAAAGCAACTTCCAGATTTTTATTGTTCAAGGTCCCTCTAACAGTTATATCTATCATATATTTGGTCATATAGTCAAAACTATTGTAGAAAGTTTAAACTTACAACCATATGGGGAGTCTGTGGTGTAGAAACCTTATAAGTTCTTATATCTCTCCTGTAACTCGTAACATGTCTCATTATCTAACTATCATTAAGTAAGGATAACATTCCTTAAGTTGGCAATCTTTGCTAGTGAAAAATAAATGGTCAAAAAATTATATACTAAGTTATCCCATGCAATGATTGAAGCAGTAGGTTATGCCTTCAACCACTGTTTAGTCGATCCTGTAGTGAAAATGGGAACAATTGTAGACTTATATTATCATTTGATGCTCCATTTACCTTGAATGTGCCATATATCTATAAAAATTGAAAATATATGTATTGATATCCTTGTTTAGATACTCGTTAAATTACATAAAATATTACAATATCTATATATGTTGGATTTGATCTTGAAATTGCTTAACATGATCATCAGTCTTTGTATAATTGACAATAGTCCCATTAATGATGGCTTAGCATAATCAAATATTTTTTTATACTCGCCCTATATAATGACTCGGTATTAATCCTTTTAAATAATATCCATCTTGGTAAAAGGTACAAATTGTCCCCTAACATTTTCTAAAATATCTAAGCTAATTCCCACTATTATCTATAATATCACATTATACCTTAATGTTTTCAAAATGGTACTAATAACATCCTAAATCCTAATAGAGTTAAGTTTTTGATATTTTTAGTATATGGATTATTAATTCAGCCTATATGATACCACAACTAAGTAATTTGGACCCAAAAAATGTTGATGTGATTCTAAAAATGATTTCTTTAAATAATTACTAAATATGTGATTTTCCTCTTAACTTTTCACAAAAGGTGTAAATGAGCTCTTATTATTATTATTATCTCTATTACTACTTTTTCACCCTATTTAAGATGCAATGAGTGCAATTCTAGTAATGTTAGGGTATAAAGTCGTATAAAAAATAACAATAGAGGCTTACTTTGACATTTTTCAAAATATTAACATAAAAATTACACCTTTAGCCTATCCCTCTTCCTCCCTTGACGTGTTCGCGAAAGTTTCCTTTTTACCTCTGGATCTTCTTCTACAAGCACTTAAGAAAATTCTTCTAGTCATACACTAAAAGCTACAAAACGTACAACTAAATTTGCACAAGAAGGATGATGGATAAAAAATAAAAGAAAATTATTTAAAACCAAAATATTAGATTAATAATCTTTAATTAGATCTTTTCAATATTGTCTTATTCCCCAATAACGATTCTTAAAGCTTGATGAGCAAAATTTTATATACCTTAATATTCTAATACTCAATTAAGACAAGTGTACATATAGCTCGTTAGTCTAAGTCACCATACGAACATTACACAATAATTAAATAAAATATCAAGATAAAGAAATACCTAAACTAGATTTCCCCCTAACTTCATCTTGTATGCTTATTCAATTATAGGAATTGTATCGCTTGGATGGGCAAGGTCTCCTAGTGTACTAATTTGCCACCTCTTAATGTACAACTACCTATTCCTAAATAAGTTAACTAATATCTCTATTTAATAACTTTTCTCATAATGCACTAAAATCTTTTACACCATGTAAAGGTTAGTCTAATACCCGAAGGGTCATATAGATCTATCTCTAGATCCCCATTTAATTCTTCATATTTGTTCTGATGATAATCTACATATAGGTTTGCATGACTATGCCTACATATTGATGAAATCAGTCTTAGTCAACATTAAGAAAAAAAACGTTATACATATGTATCACAAACAGAGTAAAAACGATAATAAGAATTTGATCCGAACCCATATTTTCTTCATCTTAGTTACACGTCATCTGTTCTTCTTCTTGTGATTGGCATCATAAATTATGGAAGATAAAGCGGTGGTAATTCGGGATCTTACAGTAATTTTATTATATAATATTCTAAATTATGGGTGACGATCATAAAGCTAAAGGCATGTTAGTACGTGACGTGACAGCCTCTACAACCAACCAAACAAATTATGCGTCCTTCGTTGTACCACCAAAACGGTCTCTAAACATAAATGCAATTAAATAACCTAGGGAAACACCCAACTTCATCATAGGTCATCTTAATACGTCTATTAAATAAATATGATCCCACGTGTTCACAATATGAAGCGAGTAGCCTACAAATAGGAAAACAAGGGCGAGTTCAGCCAAAACAACTCAGCTTTCCTTCCTTTGCAGCTTTATAAAACCTCCAAGTCTCGCAGAGTTCAGCCAAAACAACTCAGCTTTCCTTTGCAAACAAAACACAAGTTCTCCATCCTCTTCTTCTTCTGACTCTTCTCTCTCTCTAGAACCTTCCATTTATCTCTCTAAAATTGCTGGAGATACAGCATCCGATCCCACCACCGTGCAAATTATTCGTTTATCAAAAGTTTATTCCGATCGCCGGAGACGAGAGATTTCGGAGAACGGCAAGTTGTGGAGTTGGCTGGTTGTGGTGAATGAGAGCATATATTTAGGGTTTTACAAAATCGAAGAAAAAATATCTGCATGAGCTGGTTGGGAAAACTGGGTTATTATTTCCTCTTGTCGAATTCCAACCATTTTCTTATTTGTATTTTAATTTTTATTCTACATTTTTCGCCTCAGTTGCCTCTTTCTCTCTTTAAATTCCATAAAACTAGCATCGATCCCTTAATTTTTTTGTTTAGTAGTAATCTCCCATCTTCTTTCAATTATGGAGTCCGGATTCAGGAGTAATCGCCAGCAATTGCGTAGAGGTCGATATTTTTTCTTCATTTTCCAAATCTCTCTTAATTCGTTGTTATTTATGTCAGAAGCTTAAATTTTAGAAAAGTAAAAGTTTTTGGGTATTTTTGTTAATCGTTTTATGTGACAGATCCTTGTTACTCGAATTCGGGAAGGAGGCAATCGCGATCACCGTCGGTGATCGTGATAGGGGGCGGAATATCTGGAGTTGCAGCAGCGCGTGCTCTTCACGATGCCTCATTTCAGGTATATGCCATCTGTCGGCAAGTTGTCATGATAATTTGGTGCTGCTTTTTTTTTTTAATTCCAAATTCAAAATTTTCAATTATAAGATTTAGCCTATGATTAAACAAAATTTTCTTTTTTATTTAGTTGAACTGTGTTTGGATTGAGCTGAATTCTCTTGATGTGTATTTTACAACCATGATCCTTTTTCCCACCAAAGAAGTTGTTTTTCAGTAATACCATTATTTGGATTGCTTTCTTTCTTATTTTAACGGATGTTCTATTTTTTTCCTACTTTATTGGCCTTGTTTATAAGTGGAAGTTATTGCGTTGTGTTTACATACTTATTAGCTGTAAGACATCTATTTGGTGGCTGGCGTGGAGCTTGAGTTCCATATAGACGGATACTATAAATATGTATTACATTTGCAGGATAACGCACAAATGGCCATTAGAATTGTTTGTGTTATGGTCTGTTAAGATTTTGATTTCTCTGTTAGGTTGTGTTGCTGGAATCACGGGATAGGCTTGGTGGTCGGGTCATCACCGATTACTCATTTGGTTTTCCTGTGGACTTGGGTGCATCTTGGTAAACCTTTCCTCTTCTTAAGATTATTGTTTTTCACGTTTGATTTTGAATATTTTGTTCGCAAAAGCCTTCTTTAGATATATTATATTTACCACAATGATCATTATCTAGGTTGCATGGAGTCTGCAAAGAAAATCCTTTGGCACCATTGATTGGAAGACTGGGATTACCCCTATACCGCACTAGTGGTGATAACTCCGTGTTGTATGATCACGACTTGGAAAGGTAATCAATATATTCTTCTGTTTCTCTTGACACGCCCTGATGTATGGAAATTGCGTATGCAATTTATGTGATTCTTTACGGTGACTGCAGAATAGCATCTCCTGCGGGTTGAATTGATGCAAAAGATGATGATATGGAACTGTTCTGTGCATGTTTAATATTGTTATAAACATTATTTTGACCACTAAATTTTGTTGTCTTGGTGCTTCTTACATGTAAGATTTAAATGTTCAATAACATACTTAAAATTTTAGAACGGAGTTTCAAGCTTCTTTCAATTATTTCTTAATATTTTCCAGCGTGTTGAATATTATCCATCTTGTTTCAACTTGTAGCCAATGTAGGTTGCTTCTTCTTCTTGTTTTTTTTTTTAAAAATTTTTGGGAAGGAATTGATTCACAACTATTCTGTAGCTATGCGCTCTTTGATATGGATGGTAATCAAGTTCCTCAAGAACTAGTCTCAAAAGTTGGCGAAGTATTTGAGAGCATATTACAAGAGGTAGGTCTTCTTTCATATATTTAATCATTGCATGGCCTTATGAAGTTTGTTTATGTTTAAATCTTTTCCTTATGTTGGAGGCAGTCATTTGATTTAATGCTGCAATGCAAAATCTTTTTCTTGTTCAGTTTACTAACTGCCCTTTATGCAAGATACCGCTAAAATGTTTTAACTCTTAGAAGTTCATTTAATGATGTGAAAATGGAAATGAATAAATAAACAAATAGAGTTATGGTTAATAAGACTAGAAGTAAAGGCACAACCCATTTAGTGATCCTCTCAAACTTTTTACGTTGATTTTTAACATTTGTCTTCTCTTTTACAAATTGCTTTCTTGATTGTCAACAATGGTCATCAATATTTTCAATTAGTAGTCTCAGGAAATGGTGGAATGTCTGCTGAAACTGTTATACTACACTTGTCCTTCTTTTTCACTCAACATTTTCCTAATTTCACATCAAACTTGAAATGGCTCAACTATAATTTTCTAGCGTAGATAGCTATTCAAGCACTCTCTTAGAGAATTTTAATGTAATGTTGGTTTATAGCATTGCCTTAACTGCTTTTGTTTTCTTGAATGCAGACAGAAAAAGTTAGACTTGAATACAGTGAGGACATGTCCATCCTTCGTGCTTTCTCGATTGTTTTTGAAAGAAGACCAGAGCTAAGGTTCATCTGCATTTCCATATTTTTTATTTTGTGTATATATCTATCATAAAAAGGGTCTAATCTGTTAATATGTCTGCAGGCTTGACGGGCTTGCCCATAAGGTGCTTCAGTGGTACTTATGCAGAATGGAAGGCTGGTTTGCTGCAGATGCTGATACAATCTCGCTCAAATCCTGGGATCAGGTAACTTTTGACATGAAACCAGGTCAAGTACTACCATTTGATGGTATTTATATATATATATATGTAAAAGATAAATAAATTTAAGTAAATGCCTTGTTCAGTGAATGAGTTACATGCTTGTATGTCTGTTAATACTAAAATTAGGAATGAACTGAACTTGAAACATAGCATCCTGTCCTACATTTGAGTGTAATATTTTTAGTTTAACCATTTCCACATTGCAATCTCTCACAACCTTCATGTGCCATTCAAATGCCTTTGATGAAAATCTTGGCAAATTAGAATTCTGTAAATCTAACTCATCCATGTTCCTTTTGAACTTTGTTTGATATCTGTACGTGATTCTAACAAATGGGCATACACATTGCCAATAAATATACCCAAGAACCAACTTAGCCATGCTTATCTTTTACTCAAGGTTATTCACTTCCATCTTTTTCCCTTTATATTTATGTTTGAATATTTTATGTATGCAATGACAAATCCCAAACTTTATGGTTTTCATTTATCCATCTCCATGTAGTATTTCACAGTCTCCCCTAATTGCTTGTTTGAAGAGAAATCTTTTAAGTACTAAAGAAAATCATCATTTTATTGACTGATATCTTTAGCTTTTTTGTATATTCCTATTTATTCTGATCATTTTGATGCTCTGTTTGTATACAATTTAACTGCTAAATTTATGGTTGGCATGTCTTATGCAGGCTGTTAAGTTAGAAGTATATTATCACAAATGTTGGAGTTTTCTTTATCTACCATTTTTGTCCCTCGATTCTGAGCGACATCTTGTTCTTTATCTAGTGGTTGATGCAGAAAATTTTTGTAGTGGGTGGCTAATTTACTTTGATGGCCGATAAATCCTGATTTTCCCGACATTCTCAATGAAGTATGCTGGGATTGTTGAGTCCTCAGATATTCTTTTCATTCTGTTTATGTTTACATGAACTTATAATTCCTTTGCACTATATCGTATGCCTTAAAGATCGGCATCAGACTGCTTTATGGACCTCTGATGGTATTTTCCTTAATCAGTCTAGAGGAAGTTGGGCTATTGGTAGTGATGATGGGCTCTTCTTATCTTACTGAGTGATCTCTGGTTTATATTGACTGTTTTACAGGAAGAACTTCTTCCAGGTGGTCATGGACTTATGGTTAGGGGCTATGTTCCTGTAATTAACACACTTGCCAAAGGTCTTGATATCCGCTTGGGACATAGGTATTGATTGATGAAATCCGTTGACAATAGACATTTGAATGTTTGCATGTACAGGCATTCATAGGTGTGAATGTGTGTCTTCTTCTGCGTAGCGATTTAAGTATTTACTCTTCTGTTTTAGGGTGATGAATATAGTAAGGGGTTATAACGGTGTGAAGGTAACAGTTGAAAATGGGAAAACATTCATGGCAGATGCTGCTGTTGTTACCGTTCCTCTTGGAGTATTAAAATCGAAGAGCATAACTTTTGAACCTAAACTTCCATCTTGGAAAGAAGATGCTATTAACGAGCTTGGAGTGGGTATTGAGAATAAGATTGCGTTGCATTTTGATAACGTGTTTTGGCCAAATGTAGAGTTTTTGGGCGTGGTTGCAGAAACATCTTATGGCTGCAGCTACTTTCTAAATCTTCACAAGGCAACTGGCCACCCTGTCCTTGTTTATATGCCTTCTGGGCAATTGGCAAGAGACATTGAGAAGATGTCTGATGAAGCTGCTGCTAATTTTGCTTTTACACAACTACAGAAGATCCTTCCTGATGCCACTTCACCGGTAATCTAACATATGTAACCCTCTTTTGTTTTTATTTCTTTTTGCATGTTGTGTTCTTACAGCTAGTTGTTAGAAGTTTCTGGCATTGCATGCTAAAGTGGGAGCTCAGTTAAAGCTATTATTTTATTTATTTATTTATTTTTTTTTTTGCAACTTTTGTGTAGGTTCAATATCTTGTTTCCCGATGGGGTTCAGATGTCAATTCCCTTGGTTCATATAGCTATGATGCAGTGAGCAAACCCCATGATTTGTATGAAAGGCTGAGGATTCCAATTGATAACCTATTCTTTGCGGGGGAAGCTACAAGTGTGAATTACCCAGGTTCTGTACATGGAGCATTCTCAACTGGTTTGATGGCTGCTGAAGATTGCAGGATGCGAGTCCTGGAGCGTTATGGTGAGTTGGACCTATTCCAGCCAGTTATGGGTGAGGAACCACTAGTATCTGTCCCACTCTTGATCTCCCGCCTGTAACTTCATTATCTCTCTGTGTAGATAAGGGTTACAGGCTAACACATTCTTACCATTTCTAGTGGCTGTCTGAGTAAATTCGTGGGAAATATCACAAATTTTCCATTGATTTGATTCCTCAGCCGCATGGTCAAGTGTGTATAGTCAGTCTCCTTATTCGGACTAGCTTCAAGAAAGTATAGTCAGTCTCCTTATTCCTCAGCCGCCTGTATCCTCTTGAAATAAGATGTTTGAGTGAGAACAAGATTAATCTCTGGACAAGTGTTGGCTTTTCCATTTAACTTGGTGGAAATGACGCTTGATAGTTTGTATTAATTTAATAGATTGTTCCTTTCGTCTTTGCATTAATGCTTGTGTTTGCACTTGCTTTTCGAAATATGTTACTTGGTATCCTTTTTGGTGATGCAAAAATGTATTTGTTAGTTTTTTCTTATTTATTTTATAAATTGAATAGGCAGATCTTGTAACACATCTTCCTTAAAAACTGTTTTTCTTACATATGATGAGACGGGGTTCGGTGGGGTTAGGTTAATTTATTGAAGGTAGACATCAAAACTTTTTCCTAAAATTATTTTCTAAATGATGTGACTTAAACGAATTTGACTTGGCCAACCCGATGACTATTGGGGATGCTGCGGAAAGTTATTTGTCTTATCAGTGGTGCTAAGCTGAGACATTTCGATCAAGTAATTTGGCCGTAATAAATTTAGTCAAAAACTAAAAAAGTCACACGGCAGAATTCAAAATCAACTTAAGCACTGGCCACCAAGTCCATAGTTTCTTCATTTGCGGATGCCTTCAAACGTTGGACAGCTTTCTCAACCTATGCAAGTATTAATATTTAATAGCAACAGTGTTAACAACATCAAACTATTGCAATCCAGTATAATTATGCCCTCAAAAACTAAATTTACCTCTGCTTCCCAGTTGGTTCTTGCAGTAAGAATTATTAAAGTGGCTGTTTGTAGAAGAACCCCAATAATCATACCCCACCAAATCCCCTGCAGAAGGAGAGAGAGAGAGAGAGTTCAGAAATTTTCAACTTGATTAGATGTAAGAATAATAAGCATTTCTTGTAAGGAACAAAGAAGCTTACTGCTACTCCTAAACTGGTTTTGAACCCAAGAACACATCCTATGGGTAGTCCTATGATGTAGTATGTTGTTAGATTGACATATGCTACCACAGCTTGCCATCCACTTCCAATTGCCACTCCTTCAAGTTTTCAACAAGAAACTTTGTTATAAATAACCAAACGTGAATTTTATTGCGTACAATTCAGTTCAAATCACCTGAAAGTATGGGTTGAATTCCATTGAGGAAAACAGATATTGCAAGCAGTGGAGTCAAATTAGATACTGCCTCTATAACTTCAGAATCGTCCGTGAAGAGTTTGCTCAATCCAACTCGGAATATCAGAACTATTGCACTAAAAATTATGCTGATAACAATGCTAGTTACATTTACAACCATCACCGAAGCTTTTGCTACTCTTGGATGCCCTGCTCCTAGTTCATTACTCACTCGAATGCTGCATTAATTTGAAAAGAAATCAGCTTCATGAACTCTCAACAAAGCATTCAATGAAGTTACTAACCTGGCAGCTGCACTTAGTCCCAACATAAATTGCATGTCCCAGTTCAAGTAATTCATACTGAAAAAAAGGTTTGGTTACTAATTAATGCTGCGACAGAAGGGAAAAAAAAAAAAGAAAGAAAGAGAGAAAACAGTAATGTGGACATACCAGATGGAAATGGAGTCCAGTGAGATTGTTGGATTGCTGAGGAGGCCTGATATAAGTACGAGTCCTTGATTGTACCATATCTCTAAACTGCAATGCAAAATTCGCAAAATCACAATCACTACCAGATATTTCTTGAATCAGTTCCAAGTGAAGAGAGGGTTTTCTTGGTGTGTTATTATATACCAGAGCATGACAGCAGAAGCAACTGTTAGTTTGAAATAAGGCCATATTCCTTTGAATGCACTCACAGATAAACCCGTCCATGTTTCTCTGCAGGATGGGCTAAGAACAATGTAAAGTCCATTCAAGATGACAAGTAGCCACCATGAGAAACTCAGTGTCAGAGCTGCTCCTAAGAGCCCGTAGTTCAACACATAAACAACCAGCCAGGAGAGAAGAATGTGAACCAGGAACACCCCAACAGACATATATGCCAAAGGGTTCACAATGTTCTGTGCCTGAAGAAACCTCTGCATAGGGCAGCTAATTGCGAACGCATACAGCTGAAGAATCAGACCACGGGCAAAAATTTGGCCATGCTCCGCTATACTAGCCGATTGTCCCATAGCTCGAAGCACTGACCCCGAATACCAATATAAGAAAGTCAGAAGAATTGCTGCTCCTACATGTAATACTATTGCCCGTTGGCAAATAACACCCATTGCTGAGTACTTTTTTGCTCCATAAGCTTGTCCACAGACAGTCTGCACAGCACTAGCCATACCCAACTTTGGTTTTGGAGGAGAGGAAAAAAACAGAAGAAACTTGTTAAAATGGTTGTAACATTTCATTGAAAAGACCAAACATTAACAAGTAGAATTTGTCATACCATGATTCCGTAGGCAAGACCTTGAATTCCCACACTAGCAATCGATGCTCCAGCGAGCTCAATTGCACCCAAATGGCCAGAAAACATAAGTGTCACAAAGCTAAGCATGTAATTGAAAATGGAAACAACTATCGACGACCCTGATAGGATCCAAAGTAGCCTTGATTCCCATGCAAAAAGTCTTGGCCACCATCGGACTGCCACTGGTCTTTGCTCCAAGAATTCTTCTATTGTAACAGATGACAAGTCCGGAATTCTTGAATGTGAATCAAGTCCTAGTAGCAACGGCCTGTACTCTATTGATCCCATGGCTTAACAATCAATGGTCCAGCCTCACACCTTGAGGGAACGTATATATAAATATATTCCGTATTTTGTATATATTGTTGCTAAAGAGAAGCACTATCAGTTAACCTGTTATGTGCATGGCTTGCTCTAATTTATTTGGTAATCCAAAGTTAATGAAACAAAAGAAGATGTATGGTTTAGCTACCATTCCACTAGTTAAGGCAGATGACTGAAGAGTCAGCTTCATCTAACCCATGTAACGGCTGTAACAGGATGGAACTTGAAGAGCATAGTTATATCATCACCACCTTTTCTTTTTCAATTTCAATTTCAAGTGAACAGACCAGTACAAGCAACAAAAACAAAGCACCTGGGTTTGTTGTCATCAAACTTTGGTATGCATGACACTGACGTCGACAAAAAGAAAAAAAAAAAGAAAATCTGTCATGGTTGCAGTAGGTAGAGAATATTTATTATATAAAAAAAATACTCGGGAGGTATTTGGTTAGGGTTGGTCCAGTTGGAGCATCATGCTCTTATTACGATGTTTTAGCCTGTTCTTTTCAATCTAGTCCATATATTTATATAGACTATATATAAATATATGTATAAAATTTAATAGAATATAGATAAAATTAATTAATTGAAACAAATTACTCTGGTCCCATTACGTTAGCAGAGAATACAAGACATTCTGTTGCGCATAGCATAGACAGAATGTAGCTATACTTCATGGTTAGGTCAGGTCAGGTCAAAGCACGTGATTCTAACCTTCAACATTTGAACATAATATGCTATAATTAAAGACGGACCTTCTGCCACCTGCCGGTCTCGCTTTTTGCGTTGTTGAGTTGCTCACACGTTGGTCTCAGAAACACAATAAGAAGGGCCAGTTGGTAAGGACCATGGCTCCATGTTTCCTGCTTTATATGCCTGCCCTAGATTCGAAATTGGAAACTTGTGGTGGAACGTAGACCTGTTTTAATTGATTAGGTCCAGTTAACTCCGTGAATTAAAGCTCATCAAAATCTAATGTCTTGAGTTTTAAGAATAATCTCATAAATCATTTTGCGACTAAAAATTAAATTAGAGGAAAAAGGTTAAAACAAAAATTTTATACTAAAGTTTATTTGTTTCGATTTTTATTTTTTATTTTTTATTTAATTTCTTTTAATTTTCAAAAATTATAAAAATAGCTTTTGTTTTATGTTTTTATCTTTTATAATCTGATTTATTATTAACTAAATATCATCATCATCATCATTAACGTCTAATTAAACCCCCTTTTAGATGCAAGTTTTGAGGAAGTCTGATTGTATGCAACTTTATTCTTACCAAATAGAGAGATTATTTTTGATAAATTCGGCTCAGTAATATATATTATCAACTAAATATATATTATTTAATATAAATAATTTAATTTTATTTAATATTTTCTTTGTTGGGTTAAACAATTCTCTATCTTTAAGAGAATCTTCTCCTATTTATTCTTTTTTCCATGTCACCGAATATATTCCTCGAGCATCATTCTATTCTTCCACCATCTTTTATGGAAAGATATTGACAACTCAAATTGTGCATGTTTACATTCTTGAAACAACGTAATTTTTTATTCTGCTTAAATATACGTACAAAAGAACTTTAATAGATTACTTTTTTACTCAATTAATATTAGATTGTATTTTATAAAAAGTCAAACTCAACTTAGGTCATAATACATGCAACGTTTTCTTTATATTTTTACAAAGAGACTATTTCTGTATTTTAAACCTGTGATTTTACAGTCACAAAGAAGCAACTTTACTCGTTGCTTCAAGAATTATCTTTTATGAGTGTATTTTATAAATTAATTAATTAATATTTTTAATTGATAAATTTTATATAGTATGAGCATAATTAATTATACAAGTTTTAGTTGCTTTGCATATTATGTTTTCCTCTATTCCTCTTCTAGTCTCCTATTAGAAATAGTAAATCTATGTATAAATAATCTTTTAAAAATTCTTTAAACTTTTTCTATTATTTAACATGGAATTTCAATCATCCGTAATTACCTCAGCATCTCAATTTGTTTTTTACTGTCTGCAGGAAAACTCCAATCACCATACCCCCCAAACTCCAATCTACTTTACAATTGTTGATCAAAACTAACAAATTTGATAGGTTTAGTCCTACATATACTCGTATATTACTCTACAAACAAAGATATCTCCGTCCGATCGATGGATGGAACTTTTAAACAAGTCTTAGTATATACTCCCTCCTATCCAAAATAAAAGTCGTTTTAGAGGGATGCACACTTATTAAGAAAGCTAATGAAATGTTTAATATACCCTTATTAATGGTTGATAAGAGAATGACTTGTCTACACAAAAGTCGCACACCTTTCCAACTTTTAGAGTTTTGATGTTTTCAACTTTTAATTAAAAAGAATATTTATTGGTTTTGCATTATCTTCATTTCTCCCGTGCATATGAGCGTCTCTTCATTTCCACTATCTATGTCTATTTGTTTTAACCTTGTATATTGATCTCAACATTGTTGAAAATTTTTAGGATTGATCGATTCAAATTTGGAGCCAAGCACAGTAAAATTGATTGATGAAAATTTTAGAGCCTAAAAACTTACAGAATGTTTAAAAAATTTGTAAAGGAACCAAAACCAAAAACTCTAGTGGCTATATATATATGTATAGAAGGAACTTTAAAAACAACAGCATATGTATTCATGGCTTTCAATTTAGAAAAACAAAATATTGATTTGAATGTTGAAGTAACGTGCAACGAGAGAGAAGTTTCAATTGATTTGAATATTACTCCGGTAAGTTTTGAAAATCCTAATGAAACCGCAATGTCAAGATTATCAAATCCATTAACTACACCCACTATGATAATTTAGAACCCAATCAAGAGTTCGAGCCACCGTTAACAGATGTAGATTCTGATAGTGTGTGTGTGGAAGATGGATCAATCTTATCTCACAATTCAGGTTATTTTTAAACACAGATAATCTTCAGTTTTATTTTTATTTTTATTTTTATAATAAATAGTTCTCTCTAGTATTATGAATTTGCTTGGATATTTCTTTTCATTCATGTTTTACTGCACTGCAGTTATTATATTTTTTAATGTATTTTTTGTATTACATGTTGTTTCTTTTAAATTTTTCAACATTGCATTAGTAGTTAGTTTTATATTTTAAGAACATTTTTTTAATCTTTTACAAATCCTTTCCAATATTTTAAATATTTATTTACAATACTACACTAGGAGTCTGAAATATTCAATTTTATTTGTTTTCATGTTTGTGTCATTTTATTTTTACATAATTGTTTTTAACGTTTCATTTCATATGTCAATTTTGATTTTATGTTTTATTGTGGCATTATTTTTCATTATGGTGATGGAAA
>JAOTAY010000007.1:2823889-2837456 GCA_025629805.1 Erythroxylum baracoense | reverse complement strand
TCTTCTTGATTTGAAGAATGAAACATGATTTGATGATAGTTAGAAGTTAAATGTTCATAAATTGAGGATGGGTATATGCAAAAACGTGAGTGAGATTTGTGGGTAGATTAATGTCTTGCTTTTACATGTATGATGATTAATGATCTATAAGTTGTTATAGAGATGATTTAGAGTTAGAATGAATCCTTAATGGATGTAGAAAGAAGTGCAGAAAATTTTATTTGTGAATGGATATTGTTATGTTCTGATTTTGATGGATACAAACATGGATCATTGGTTGTGTTAGATATGGATTAGACTGAGATTTGAAGTTAAAGAAAAGGCAAGTGTAGTGTCTTGAAAAAGGAAGAACTAGGATGAAAGTTTAAAGATAAAATGATAGTGGTGTTTAAAGAGTGCTGGAAAAATGTTAGCTATAATATTTTCCATTGATTATGCACCTATAATTTAGCCATAACTTGTTCTTTAGATATCCAAATAAGGTGATTTTTGATGTGGATTAAAGTAGATACATATGGATACATTTTTCATGGAGACATTGAATTCAAATTCTGTCTTTAAGAGTTTCGAATTTTGGCTTAAAGTTAAGTTTCGAATTATGTCTCTGTTTCTGAACAATATGTATTAAATTATGTATAACTTTCAGAATACTAAACCAAATTGTATGAAATTAGGTTCCTTAAAAACTTAAGAAATATAAGAACAATTGTTTAGAAGTAGGTATTGCGAAAAAACCTCATTTTCTTGGTCATAATGGTCATAAAAAACTGACCTAAAAAAAAGAGTTAGAAAAGCTGGGAATTTGGAAGGATTTGACTGGGAAAGTTTCTGCCAACAAATCCCACGTCCGTGGGAAAATGGGAGTTTCAGAAAAACGTTGGAATTGGTTAAACATCACCTATGTTTTTTTTTATTTTGTATTGAAGTTGCAATTGGTTAGGGACTTTCATGTGATGCTTCTAGGCTTGAATGAAGCTTGAAATGAGCTTAGTATAATGCTTGAACAAGTGATTAAATGAGTGATATGGTTAGGGTGATGATTGGGGATAGAACTTAAGGATGAATTGTTATGTAATGAGTGTTTAAATCTGAAATTTTGAGACGATATGGGAATGAAAGTGAACCTATGATGGCTAAGGTGATTCGATTAAGATGAATAATGAGTATTAAGTAAAGATGAATAATGAATTGGATGTTTTGTAATCTTTAATGCTTAAATAACCTTGAGGAATGATTGAATGATGAATTTAGAATAACTTTGTACAAATGAAGTGGTAACCTAAGTTTGATTTAGACTTATGTAAGCTTTGAAGTATGAATGATCTTAAGATGTGAATTAGGGAAAGATACCTAGGATTGTCATTGAACAAGCATTGTATATAGTCCATATACACATTTATGCATAAATGAATACTTAAGATTGTGCAATTATTAATGTGTGTGCAAAGTGTGTATTGTATAATATTGATGTGCAGGATAAAATGTCCACATCTAGACGTTTCCAGATCTTGAAAGCAAATGCTAATCTGGAGCACACAGTGATTAACCTAGACGATCTCACTCAATTAATTGTTTGTTTTATATTATGCTTGAATTATTGAATGAATGTGATTTGATTGTGATGATTTCGGATAATGAAGGTCTGATGATTTTGATGAATGAATGTGATATTGAAGTGCTACTTATATGTGAATGTGAAGAACTAAATGCTTCATGACATGATTTATTGATTATGAGAGATGAATTTCATACATGAATGCATGATCAGATAATGAGAGTTGTGACCTAAGTAGCCACCGAAAAAGAGTTTTAGATTATGAAAAAGAGCTCAAAGCTTAGATTGTGAAAAAAGAGCTTAAAGTTGAGAAAGTGTATAAGAGCCAAAGGCTCACTATGTAAAATGAGCCCTGTATCCCCAACGGATAAGGGACGGTATAAATGAGCCCAGTATCCATAATGGATACGGGACAATTAGGCACTCAGTTGCAACAACGTAATAATTGAAAAAGAGTCACATATGCATTCCATATGCTTTTTATTAAGTACGTTTCATTGATTGAAATGCAATTGTCTTCCTCTTAAACGAGATTGAGATATGTGATAATATATGCAAAAAATGCAATGATGTGAATTATATGTTATATGAAATGATATGTTGCATGAATTGAGTGAACTATCGATGATGGTTACCTCATCTGAGTTTGCAAAACTCACCCAAAATTTGCAATATTTTTCAGACTCAGAAGAGTTACCCCGTTAGGAAAACGAGAGTATAGCCACTACATTCAAGTAAGAGATAGAGGTCGGGATCAGTTCGCGTCTGCATATGTATTTTGCAAATATTATACCATTGTATATAAATAATTCTGATGTTGTAATGACTGAAAATGTTTCAAATTTGAAAAAGGCCCAAATGAATATTGAAATTTTGTAATGTGTATATTGTTTGTAACAATTGTTATTGAAAGTGCTATAAAAAAAAGGGCCATTAATGATTATTAGTTTTCTAAAAAATGCGTGTGATATTTGAAAAAAAAATAACAATGAGTTCTGTTTGATTGCCCTAGTGCACTGCTTTCACTGAGTGTGTGTCCGAGTGTCCTCAGGATATTCAGATATGTGCTCGGTGGAAGTGGGTTGTTACAAATAGGCTACATTTGATTGTCCATCCTAAAACATAAATAAAATTACAAGGCTTTCAGGCCCCAAAAAAACTTCCTGGTAATGAGTAACGGCATTTTCAAAAAACTAAATTTTGTCACTTTGAAAACAAAGAAAAACAGTACTTGTTTTCATCAAAATCGAAACCTTGGCAATATGAAAACAAAAATTCCAGCAATTGTTTTTGGTAAAACTGACACTCAAAAAACATTCCAGCACTTGTATTTCATCAAACTGAAACTTTATTAAAACCAAAATTCCAGCACCTTGGTTTTCACAAAACCGAAACTTTGTTAAAACAAAATTCCAGTACTTGGGTTTTCATAAAATTGAAACTTTACCAATACACCAAATGATACACTGAAACCATTACCTATGCTTCTCTTTAATCCATGGTTGCTCCATCTTCATTATTACAGAATTTTGTATATTAAAGAAAATAGAAAAAAACAAGGAGGAAATATGACAATGATAGGCCATCCTCCTTGTTGCAAACCAAATGAAGAAAAACTTACAAGGTAAACTATATTCTATAGACATCCAAAAGAGCAAAACATACACATATATATTTCTATCACATAAAAAATATGCAGCTGATTGAGCCCCCAAGTTTATTATATAAATTGGCAACATTTTCATGATCCTTACTACACTTCTTGGCTCCTATTTCCAGATTTTATGCATAATTTGACTCTTGAGTGTCTACCCTTATTTTATGTAGTTTGAGAGTAAAAATTGTCAGAAATCAGTATTAATTGTACTAATTAATTTTCTGAGAACAATTGATACTGTTAACTACCATTTGTTCAATATAGGAGACTCAAGGAGAAGAGACTCAAGAAGAAGATGTAGAGTCAAGCAAAGAGCTGAATTCAAGCCAACAAGTGAGCAGGTGCAACAGGAAGTTCGCCGCGGCAAAAAGGATGTGCCGTCGTATCAAATAATGAAGAGTTCCAAGCAAAACTTTCGGGAAAAGTTAGTCGTGGTGAAGATTTATTCTGTCGCTATGGCGAAAGCGGTCAACAATACAACAAAACTTTTAGGAAAAGTTTGTCGTGGCTAACCTTCGAATACCCAAACCATTTTTGGAAAGTTATCCACTGTGCAACCCGATCTATAACCCATTTTCTTTAAAAACCTACCATTTTAGGTTAAAGAGGCTGGCACAGTATCCAAAAAAACACACTCTCACTCTCTCTAAACCTTCAAACACTTCCATCATCCACTCCTCTCCACCTCTTTCCTCTTGAAAATGTAGCAACGGCTAGAGTTCAATGAGCTTCAAAGGGGAGTAGTTCATTTCATGTTCAGCTACATTATTATGAACTCCTAGGTTTAAGATTTGTAATTTGTAGTTGAATATTCTTGATTAGAGTTTAATCAAGTATTGGATATTTAATGTGTTATTAGGACTTGTTGATGTAGAACTTGGAGCTTGAATATATGAAGTCTCATATATGTTTATTTGTGATTTAGTTAATTCTCTTTTATCTGCCTAGTTGTGTTTGATATGGAGATAATTCTAGATCCCAAAAGACTTATTACATTAGCTTACCCATTGCACACACTAAGAGCATTCAACAAGGTTTTGATAAATGGAGTTCATTGATTAAAACCTTGGACTTAAAGATTTCTTTAAGGTTCACCATTTGAAACTAAGTGATTCACTCCCGTAAAATTTCATTTTGAACGATGATAACCAAAGCTCATTTTCAAAAGGATACTATTATCATTCGATTGTTGTTTTCATTTTATTTCTTTTCTATTCCCAAAATCCAAAACACTTTTCATTACATTTTCTTACAATTTGCTTATTTTTGTCCAAATGTCTAAAGATTGAAAACCCCCTCTTCCTTGCTAATTTTGTTTGCATATCATAACATATAGGCTTGTCTAGTTCCATTAATCTGGTTCCGATTAAGTGAAATGACCTGAGGTTGCATTCTATACTGTAATCCTTGGAATTAAATTTTTTTTTTGATTTGGCCTTCAAGGGTAAGAACGAAAAGGCTCGAGTCAATTTGCAAGCAAGTTCTAGAGTTCCTTAATCATGAAAGAACACTCTCAACAAAGAATACTTGAAATTGGTGTTTAATAATTCAAACAGGCTCAAATTCTTACCAAATGAAAAGTGTCATTCATCTATCACAACAAGCTAATGTCCTTTTAACTGAAATCTAAGTTAATTAGTCTAAGCATGCAAGTATACTCATTCACTCATATTATGCATTTCTAATCTCGATTGAGTTCATTTAATGATAATACATCTCTAAATAATAAATGAAAAAACAAACACACAATACATAATTAATACTGCATCCCCCCCACTTAAACATCACATTATTTCTAATGTGACACAAAAAAATAAAAGAGGGGTCTAGGACAAAAAACAAAAATTAATATGAACGAGGACAAACATTAAAGACTAAAAGAAATTAAACTACATGCAGTACGAACAATAAAAAGAATAGGGAAAGAAATACTAGCCCAAAAGGCATCATTTCCTTGGCAAGATCTATCTCTTCCCACCATCACAAAAGCTTCGAAAACCTTCTTAACTAGGCCTATATAACACATAGTATCAATATTGATGGAAACCATCTTAAATCCTAAAGTTAAGTTTAGAGGATGAATAAAAGCACCTAGGTTTTTCATCAATCTCATCATAAATAAGCCTCCAAAATTTTTATCATTCTTTTATTGCCCATGTGCTCCAAATACATGGGAAAATAATAACCTAGGCATCAAGGTATCTTCCTATCTATACACCATAACTAAAATAAATTTTTACGTGTTACCATTCTTGTACTTTCCTTTATCTCTAAAATTGAGTATGTTATTACCTTATGTAAGCATCTTAGGAAAGGGAGTCAATTTAGGAGATCTTAGTTATTAATGGTATATAAATAGGCCCTTTGGTTAATATGGAGTCATAAAACTCCTAAAGTGTTGCTTATAGGGATCAAGGGAAAAATGAGTTACTGTGTTTCTATAATTATCAATATTCACCTGTTTGGATGTATAAAACCTATATTGCACCCTAATCTCATTAAGACACATATGTCTTTGATTGTCCTCCAGCCAATATTGAATTGCATCTACCTTATTCTCTCTATCATACCTAATTACTTTAGAAGTGGTTAAAGTTTCTAATTTTTCACTTCAAAGACTAATTACTTAAATTACCCCTATTCATTATTTATACAACTAATACATTTATTTACAAGCCTAAATATTTCCAATTTGTCCCACTTTATACACTTATTTTCTTCAAAGTTTTGAGTTTTAGGTATCAGTACCTTATATGATAGATAAGGTCATTAAATAAAAGCATAGGGTGTTTGATTTCTGATAGACCCCTTAGCTTGTATATGGCTATTTAAAGCACCATAAATTGCTCAAAAATTGATTCTTCAACTTATGTATGGTTAAAACCTGATGCTTTTGGTTAAAATAAGGTGTAGAAAGTAAAAAATTTGAAATTTTACTTAAAATTCATAAATCCCAAAAATTGAAGTTTGGAGACCTAACTTGCAAAAATATAATTTTAAGGAAGAGCAAATTATTAAATCTTGATGAAAATAAAGGAGAAATGTCAAAAACTTAGTGGATTTGATTAGGAAGTGGATCTTTTTTGTTAGTTATATTATGATTTGAGAGAAACTGAAGAAATTTTGAAGGGATGGCACAACTTTTGAAACTTTAAAAACTTTAGGCATGACCTTTAACTTGTTTATGGATCCTTCGAAAGCCAATTTGTTTAAGATATGACCTAGGGCACGGGTATGAGTTGAAAGAATATAAAAATAAATTTAATAATGAGCTTTATAATTAAGTTGGATTTGACATATGAAGAACATGAATTTTTGTTGATAGTTTTATATAGAGAACTTTCATATTGCAATTATACAGATCGTAACATATAGTATACAAGATATCATTCCAATGAAGATTGAATATATTCGTTTAACAATTTGAATCACACTTTCTCTGAGCTAATAAAAGATTGAATTGATTGAAAATTAAAGTAAGCTTACAAAACTCAAACTGAACAAATAAAAGATATCAAAAAAATTGAAGTTACTTAGTGGTATAAACTTACGAACTATTCTATCTTTGTTTTATCTTTCTTTCACCTTGTTAATTTAACTATGCTTGATCCTAGATATCCAAAGGTTTTTATTACCCTCTCTTAAGATCTAATTAAGTAATCCTAATTTAAATATATAAAATTTGAATTGCAATCTCTCGATTTCTTAAAGCTATTCCTAACTACTCAATTGGATTTGAAGTAATGCTAAGGATAATTAACTCATGATTAAGATCTCTCTGTAATAGCTTATTAACCTGATATTTGTAAGACTATTAAGGTACTAACTCTCATGCGCAACTTAAAAACAAATTTATTGATTCAATCTCTCAATTCAAATCAAGTATGAGCATAATAAATATCACACAATAGTAATATATTGAATACAATAAGGTAAAAGTTATATATAACAATTCAAAAATAACACCCTAATATAGGTTTAACAATCCATAATCATGTTTAAAAGAAAAATATTCATATTTGGAATACAAGGAAATGAAATAGAAAAAGGGAATAGAATGAAATCAACTTAAAGCCTTGATTTAGAAAATTTGGAAAGCTGGAATTAATCTTGATGTTTCCACTTTTGATCTTCTTATTTATGATGTTTAGCCCTTTTTTGTGTTTTTCTTTCTTGTTTTTGTGTCTCCACCGAATCTAGAATCTCCTCTCCCTTTTTTGTAGCCTTTATAATATCCTTTTATAGCAAAAACTAGGTTTTCTAGAACATATATGGTCACTTACGCGGCCGTATAGGTGACCATGTATCTCTAAAAACTTCTCAATTGTGACTTTACACGGGCATATCTATGGCCATGTATGTCAACATATATAGGTGTGTATCTTTACATAGGTATAAACAACATCTTTGAAGCTCCATACGTTTACAGTCACTTATACGGTCACTTACAGTGTAAATCTAAGATTTCTTTAATTCTAACATTCAATGCCACGATTTTACCTAAATTCTTCTGTTTTTAGTTTATAAAGGCAATTAGTACCTAAAAACATACTTGAAGTAGAATAAGTACCATAAATACCATAATATCCTCAAATAATAAGCAAAACATATTAAATATGGGTATATAAAACAATAACAACCTAGAGAAAGTTTTGCTAAAAAAGGGGTCTGAAGAGGTCCAGTATTATGCTGCCTTACTCCTAACTAGTAAAGAGGCTACTTCCTAGTAACCCACATGAAAAAATGATTAATTGACTATATAAATATAGTCAATTAATCATTTGTCAAATATCCTAACACTTAAATTTTTGTTTATCCTTAAGCAAAACTAAAACCACAAAACACATAATCATGCAACATTACAATAATCGTTCATTAGCATTAAATCTTATGGAATTAAATTAGCCTCAAACATCAATCATTCAAAAAGTTCTAACACACTAACTTATTCCATTCATGTTCAAGTGCTTTGATTTGAATACATATATTAATCAAAATATCGATACCATATTTATGCACCTATGATACTTGTAAGCACGCACGCATTATTAATGATCAATTAAAGACGTAAACTATCACTAATTATCATTTCATGAAAATTCATGCTATTTTAAAAGATCAATAGGTTTAATTTTATTGCAGGCACCATCTTTTAGATTTTCTTTAACAATCACCTAATCTTTTAACGTGGAGGCAAACACTTTGTCATGAATGTTCCCCGTTTACTTAACTAGGCTACAATTTTTATCTAGCTTGGTTAGAGTGTCATTTTATCCTTTTGACGTGAAGATAAACATTTTATCATGAATGCCCTTAGTTACTCAGCTATATCACAACTCTTAAATGGTTACCAGCTCTATTCCTAACCCAAGCTTCTTAAAAAGGGCCAGTAGAATAGGAATTTTATTTAACACATTTTTTTCAATTTATTCGCCTACCTCATGTCTTCTTAGCTAATCACTCCTATGAATGACTATTAATGATGCCTACCAATTTAAATGAATGTAATTATAGGTGTATCTAAAAAAAGTCCTAAAGTGAAAGAATAGGTGCCATATCCTAATTAACATGCATATTCATCCAAAAGACACTTAAGACACAAACTTAACAAGTTAATGTGCCTTTAAAATTTAAATGACCATGTTCAAAGATAAGCCAATTTCGTTTAATTCATGCCATCATCACATTTACAAAATGCACGCATCATGCAACCAAATGTTCACACAATACCAACTAATAAAAAACTAACATAATGCAAATAAACTAACATAATGCAAATGAAAAATTCACACACATAAATGATATGCAAGTGCATATATGTCCCTACACTTGAACAATACATTGTCCTCAATGTGGATACCATACAAAAACATAACTAAAAACTAAAAATATGACAAATATAACAAAAACAATAAAAATAAAAGAATAAAAAAGACAAGAACAAGAATACTTATATGGATTGTCATGATGTTAGCATCAGAGAAGGAAATTTGACACATTTTATGCTATAAGGGTCCATCAATCAACTCTCTAGAAAATAAACATAAAATATGAAAAATAATAAAGAAATTTCAAATAAAATTTATGAGAAACCTAATTATGAGATAACATGATATGTTTAAGTTATTAGCTTGACCATATTAGTGCCATTATTTTAAACCAATTCCTTTTTTGAATGTTAAGGTCATATGCATCACTACACTAGGACTTATGCTTCTTATGTCCAAAATGTTTTATCACATGACTTTTATTCTCTTCTAATAATCTCCACCACTCTCATTTCATGTTCCTCGTAAGTGTTCAACTCTATAAAGGGTGGTTTCTCAAGGGGCGTAACACGAGTGCTTCCATTCTCACTAAGAGCTTTTTGTTTGATTTAACTCCTAACTCCTCCCTTTCTTGTTCCCCTTCATCTTCAACTTCCCCAAAACTCAATTCTTCTTTATAGCAATCCTCTGGCTCTTATAGTCTTCCAAAAATTAATGGAAAATTCCTATCCTCTTCAAAGTCTAACACTATGAAATCTACCAGAATAATGATTTTTTCCAACTTGACTAACACATCCTCCATCACTCTAAACCAATTCTTAATTGATTAGTTTGCCAACTAAATAAGCATAGGTGTTGGATTCATATCTCCTAGCCCAATTTTTTGAAAATTAACAATGACATAATATTAATACTTACACCTAATTCACATAAACATTTAGAAAAATATAAATTACTAACTATACAGGGTATAGTAGAACTCCCTAAATCTTTCAACTTTGAGGGCATGTGGTTAGCAATTATCGAAATAAAACTTTCTATCATTGAGACCATTTGGTTATCCTTCCAAGTCCACTTGTTTGATAAGATGTCTTTGAGAAACTTAGCATACTTAGGTATGTTATTCAAAACATTTATAAAGGGCAAGGTAATTTGTAATTTCTTTAATTTTTCTAAAATTTAAAAATTGTATATCCATTTGATTCTTCTACAACCTCTGTAGGTATGGAATTCTTCATGCATATAAAGGTGGAGGAATATAAGGAGTTTCCTCTTTATTCTCTGCTTCCCTATCCCTTTTCTCTTGGTCTTCTCCTTAGTGGGATTCAACTTGCTTATTGGATGGTTCTTCGAACTCTTTCCCACTCCTAAGTATGTTGGCTTTCAGTTGCTCCCTTGGATTCGATTATATTTTTCTTGGGAGACTCCCACACTTCATGTAGACAATGCATTAGCTAGTTAGCCCCGTTGAAACTCTAAATTATGGATGGAAGAATTATGATTCTTCACAATTTGGTGAAATTTAGTTTCCATCCTCTTTTAGTTCTCACCTTAGCTCGTGAATTGGAATTCAGCCCATCCATTAACTTATCTAACTTCAATTCCAATGAACCAAGCCTATCTTGTTAGAATCCTAGTGGGCCTTGAGTTCTCATTTGATTCCCTAAATTTTTAGGCTAAGAAAAAATTGGGTGATTTTTTCACCTAGGATTGTAAGTATTAGAATAGGGATTATTACCTTCCTGACCATACTGTGTTCCATTAAAGATGAGCTGCTCCATGTTATTGTTTTCCACTAGGAAGCAATTAGATGAGATATGACTTTCTTGTCTACATAGTTTGCATCCATGCTAAATTGCCTTGATTGGACTGAAACATGTTTCTTTTAAGTTGTTCAATTATTTAGCTAGGTTCACTACTTTAGCCTATGTTGTCACTAAATCCATAGCAAACACTCCCTTTTGATCTCTAAAGGATGGATAATGTTTAATTTTTTCAAATGTCCATAGACAACTATTTTTTGCCATCTCTTTTAAAAGATTATGTGCAGCCTTAACTGTTTTCCTCATTAAAGACCACTAGTTATTGCATCTATAGTGCCTCACTTGGTTGGATTTTCTTCATTGTAGAATGTTTGCAAAAGCAACTCCTTTGGCAAGTTGCAATGTGGGCAGCTCCTCTGCAATTCTTTAAATCACTCTTATGTTTCATATGAAGACTCTCCCTCACTTTGCTGGAAATTTTTTGATTTCCTTTATGAGTGTAGTGGTCTTTATTAAGGGAAAGTACTTAAATAAAATGGCTTACGCTAGTTGCTCTCATGTTGTGGCATTCTCTGGGTTGAGTGAGTTCCACCATGCCTTAACTCAATCTCTGAGAGTGAAAAGAAAGTGCCTAATCTTGGTTGCATATTCTAATAGCCCATTGTATCTAAACGTGTCACAAATCTCTAGGAAGTTATCTAAATAAGCAATAGGATCCTGAAAGACTAGTTTATAATACTAAACTTTGTAGCATATTTAGCAATGTTGGTTTGATTTTAAATGTATTGGTCCGTACTGGTGATCTTGTTATTCTTTATTGGTTTGCATTAAACCCTGGCCTCATAAAGTCCATAAGAGTTATTTGTTGTGCTACTGGATTTCATTTCTCCACCATTGTTTTTTCTATGTCTTCTTGGCATCTCACTTTTTGAATTTCCCTTTCTTGCTTGGTGATGTCAGATATTTGTGTATCCTTTACTTTGCTCAAACTCCTAGTGGACCTTAGGTTCTTGCACCTACAATCACACATCAAAATTATTTAAGTACTTAAATCAAAGTAACTTAAACTATAGTAGATGCTATAACAAACCCCCGCAATGGTACCAAAAACTTATTAATAATTTTATATAGAAAACTTTCATACCGTAAGTATAGAGATCATAACTTATAATATAAAAGATATCATTCCCATGAGGATTGAATATAGTAACCTATCAATTTGAATAAAAATTTGTCCTAAGGTACCAAAAGATTAAATTGATTGAAAATTAAAGTCAACTATTAAACTTGAAAATTGAATAAATAAAAGATAACAATAAAATTGAACTATATTCAATGATAGAAACTTAAGGATTATTCTATCCTTGCTTTATCTTCCTTTTGCCTTGTTAATTCAACTATGTTTGATCATAGGTATCCAAAGATTTTGATAACCCTTTCTTAAGATCTAATTAAGCAATCCTAATTTTAATAGATAAAAGTTGAGTTACAATCTCTCAATTTCTTAAAACTACTCATAACAACACAATTGGATTTGAAGCAATCATAAGGATAATTAACTCACAATTAAGATCTCTCTGTAATTGCTTATTAACCTAAAATTTGTAAGTCTATTAAGGTAACAACCCTCATTACACAACTTAACACAAATTTCTCAATTCAAATAAAGTATGCGCATAACAAATATCATATAACATTAACATATTGAATTCAACAAAGTAAAAGTTATACAAAAAAATTAAAAAATAACACCCTAATATAAATTTAGCAATCTATAATCTTATTTAAAACATAATTATTTAGATTTGGCATAAAATTCAATGAAACAAAAAAAGAGAATAGAACAAAATTAACTTAAAGCCTTGATCTAGAAAATCTAGAAACTTGGAATTAATCTCAATTTTCCACTTTTGATATTCTTATTTATGATGTACAACCACTTTTTTATATTTTTCTTTTGGTGTCTCCATCAACTCTTGAATCTCCTCCCCCTTTGTTGTAGCCTTCATAACATCCTTTTATAGTAAAAACTAGGTTTTCTAGAGTATACATGGTCATTTATATGATCTTGTAAGTGACCGCGTATCTATAACCACTTCTCAATCGTGACTTAAGATTATGTGACTATTTCAAATGGGCATAGATAGTGTCTTTGAATCTCCACACGAATTAAATCACTTGTTACTATAGAAATCACGTATAATATGCAAAACACACAAGAAGGGGGGTTGAATTGTGTTAAATCATCTAAGATAGTAATCTTTAAAAAAACTTCTTGATTTTCTTAAAAGATTCAAATGATTACAAAACATCGCACTTATTTTGTTTGAGGAATGCGACAGAAAAAATAGTATCTATTTTCTAACAACAAGAAATTAAAGACATAAGGGTTAGAGAATATGACACCGCGATTTATACTGATTCACCCTTAACCTTTATGCTACGTCCAATCCTAAGAGTTTATCTAAGATTTCACTATCTCTTGTAACTTTACAAGTATTATTTCTTGCTTCCAAAGCCTTTTCAGGTCTCTTTCGCAAAGTATTCTTTATCTGCTATCTTAGCCTCTTCAAGCTCTAACCTTCCCTTTCACTAGAAAAGATATTGTTTGAGTTTTCTAAACTCACGTTATAGGTGTTCTTGATCTCTCTTATTCCTTCTTTCCACTCAGGATATTTTTACAGTATACTCACTTGATCATAGAATTATTTCATGTGAGTTGAGAGTTGAGAGTTAAAAGTTATATGTTTTGTCTATGACTACAACTGATATTTATAGTCTAATTCTCCAATGGTCTTCTTGAGAAAACTGCTTGTAGAATCTT
>JAOTAY010000007.1:2812637-2823789 GCA_025629805.1 Erythroxylum baracoense | reverse complement strand
ATAATATATTATTAACAAGTCATAATGTTAATACATGAATCACAAATATCCATTGGCCTAGGGCACACTACTAACATTAATTACATAGCCATTTCTTGATTCGAGTTCACTTCATGAACTCCAGCTTTTCTCCCCCTCACACTCTTTTGTTAAGAATTGGCCACTAACATTTCAAAGATTTCATACGTTTCTTCGATAGTCTTCCCTCCCACAGTTACTCCTACTGCATTGTCCACTGTGTACTGACACTATTGTGATAACCTATTATAGAAGAATTGGTTCTGTATGTGCAGTGGAAAATGATTGTGTGGGCACTGTATTAGCAAGAGTTTGAAGCATTCCCACACCTCATAGAATGATTCTCCCTCCATCTGAGTGAAGGTAGCTATCTTCGTCTGCAACCCAGAGGTCTTTTGATAGGAATAGAATTTTCCTATAAATTTATTATAAACCTCCTCCCATATAGTCAATGAATCGGACGGAAAGGTCATCATCCATGCCTTGACCTGATCTTTCAATGTGTATAGGAAGCATCTCATTCTAAGTTGATCTTCATTTAATCCATCCAAAGGAAATGTTTGTATAGTGGTGTAGAATTCCCTATTGAAGTTTAAAAGGTCTTCATTGTGAAGCCCATAGAAAGACGGTAGCATGTTGTAGTGGATGCTTTTCAATTTATAGTTTTTGGCTGCCTCTTCCAAATGTATGCACGAAGTAGCAATACTAATCACTGTCTGGTGTACTCCTTCATTACTGGTTGCCTTTCACCTATCTCTTGATCTTTAGACTTCGGTTCCTCGAGATTGTCTTCAAAGTACCTTTGAGGTCTTCTTATCCAACGCACGTTATCAATAAAGGCAATGAGTTCATTTTCCAACAACCTCCTTCCTCGCATAAACAAAATAAAGATAACACTGAATTAGTAACAAAAACTGCTAAAACAATTCAATGAAATAACACGACAAAAATGAATTCCTGAAAAGATAAAACAATCAAAATTAATTTAAGTCATAAAAACTAAACACCTCCCCCGCAACGATGCCAAAACCTTATTGTGCTAAAATAAGTTCTACAAATCCTAGGTTATCCTACTTGTAAGTATAAGAGATAATTCTATTCGAATATCCAGGGTCGTCTCTCCAGGAGGTGAAATGGGTTCACTCAAATTAACTTTGGATAAAAATAGAAATAAACGTAATCCTAAACACTCTATCACGATTTATTGAGTAAAAGACTTTAAAGAAAATAAAGTAATTAAACTGAAGAGTAAACTAATTGAACTAAAAGCAAGAACGAGTTGATCAATCGATATGGAAACTCTTGAGAAATTAACTTCATTAATTTAATCTCCTATACATGACTAAGGGGAATTAATTGGATAATTGTCTTGTTAAAATACCAAATGGGTCCTAAAATCAATTCAAATAATAAACTAAATCTAACTTTTCTATTCGACAAGTTTATCAATCCAAATAAATTATGTAAACCTAACTAATAATTACCCACTTAATTTATGTCTAATTTATAACTTAATCTTCTATAGTTTCTTGTTCTAATATTAAACTTCTTCCCTCGATCCTTCATCTAATGTAAAAATGATGCAAAGGTTGGCCACACTATTATATCCAGTAAGCTTAGAAACTATAGCAAATAATAAGACATCAAAACAGTCCCTTCATGATGTATAATTGATTAAATTAGCTACATTAATTCTTAAGATTAAGTAATCAACCCATCATGGAATAAACAAAGTTCATTTACTTCATATACTTCAATCTCATAGTTAACTGTAATAGAGAAGTCTTAAAGCAATAAACAGAGTAAATAACTGAAATGGACTATCAAACTCTAACAAAGGAAAATAGGTTCAATAGACAAAAGAATAAGGAATTCAATAACAGTAGCAGAGATGAAACAAAAATGATCAAACAAAAAGAACTCTCGGATGAGGAAGCTAGCAGTGGATTTCCTGCCTAGCTCAACTTTCTAGCATCGACTCTCACCTTTTACCTCTACTCTATTCCTCACATGATTGCTCTCTGTTTTGTTTTTCTTCTTTTCTTTGCCTCTACTCTCTTTCTCTCTATTCTTTTCTTCGCCACCCTCTCTCAATTTTTGATTCCTTTTTCAACCCCCTGTTTCTTCTCTTTTCTTTTCTATTTATCCGAGAGTTTAGGTTTAGGTTTTGTTTTAATCTCACCATCACTTGCATGCTTGAAACGTGATCATAAAAGTGAGCACAAGAGAATTGCCACGCCCGTGATTATGAAAGTCATGGGCCTGACACCTTAGTCACACCATTTTAATGCAAAATTTCTTTGTTTTTTCACAAAACACTCCAATCAACATTCATGCAACATTCACGCCATTTTCATTCAATTCATTTCAAATTTGATTAAAACACAAGAATTTGTAACCAAAATCAAGATATAAAGGCTAGCAAACTTATTAAAAATTAGACACAATATGCATGACCGTGCATCGTGACCATACACTTTCCCTTGTCCATGCACTTTCACGATATCTAACAAATTCTGATTATGCACATTCTGATGCATGGCTGTGCAAGAGACTGTGCATCGACCAAAACTTAGAATTCCATATTAAAGCTACATTTAGGAGGTAAATGAGGGGAGAAAGTGACAAGCATCATTCTGAAGAGTATAGAGGTGATTTGGAGCTTGAGGAGTGGGAGACATGGAGTTTTTATACACAGATCCATCAAAATACAAGATTAGAATTCTACATCATCAGAATACTTAATAAAGAACAATCAGGGAGATTTAGAATTATGATTACGTCGTTTTTTATATACATGTATCTGATTTCATGTTTGTCGATGTATAACTAATTTTTTCTATTAGTATTTAGGCTAGATAAACCCTATTTGATACAGAAACAAGTTTTGATTATTTTGTGAAAGTAATTGCGTTGTTTGATTATTGAGATCTAATTATCTGTTTTATTATTGTTTATTAATGTGATTTATTAGAATTTAATCTGATTTCATATGTAGCGATTGAGAAATCTTAGGTTTGAATATATATATATATATGATAATTGGAAAGAGTAGATTGCAACATTAGAGATAGGATGACATGAATCTTCCAAATTAAGGTTAAACCTAATAGAGGGATTCATAATACAGTAACACAATTCTATAAAATTTAACCTGATTAATTCAGTTAAAAACCTTAGGATTAGTTGCTAGTAGACTCAAGGTCAGCTACTAGCATATCTTAGAAGTCTCCACGATTTAATTAATTAACAACACAATTGCAGGACAAAAGATCAATTGGTTAAGGTTTTCGGGGGATTCGACGCCTAGTTATTAATTATTTGATATTGATAATAACTCAGTGATCCACCAAATCTTTGTTTAATTCGTCTTGCTTGTTTATTTTAATTGCTTAACCTTAGTTTTTTTAATTTAACCATAATCACTTCTTAAGCTAGATAATAGAATAACAGTAATTACTAGTACTCACCGTCCTCATGGGATTGACTCGTATTTGTTGGTACTAGCTACAGCTACATTATGCACTTGTGGTACTAATTATTGACTGCTCACGTAAAAGATCAATCAAGTTTTTAACTTCATTATCGAGGATGGTGATATTAGGAACGCTTTAATTTTATTAATCTAGTCATTATTTTATTTTTTATTTTGTTTAATTTTATTTGTTTTACTTTACGTTATTTAATTTTTTTTAGTTAGGTTATTTCCTTAGTTTAGGCTAGACTCTAACTTAGATTATGACCCGGAGTAACACTGAGAACTTACAAGATGTAGATCTTGAGATAGAGAGAACTGCAAGTAGGAATTGTCGTAGGACAAACTTGCTAGAGTTTGAGCTAGATCATTGAATAGAGGAATTGGAAGGCCATATGGACATAGAAAAATCACATAATATGGCGAACCAACCATGAATGATGTTCGACTATGCTAGGCTAGACTTAACTAGTGTGAATCCAACACTGTGAGACCGAATGTGCAAAAAAATAATTTTTAGATCAAGCTAAGCATCATCCAAATGGTGTAACAGTCAGTCCAGTTTGGTGGACTCCGAGACGAGGACCCCAATGTGCACATCTCTAACTTCTTAGAGATTTACAATACTTTTAAAATAAATGGAGCAAATGATGACACCATTAGACTGTGTTTATTTCATTTCTCCTTAAGAGGAAAAACTAAGCAGTGGCTTAAATCCATGCCATGTTTGTCACTTATCCACTAGGGTCAAGTGGTGGAAAAATTGTTATTGAAGTATTTTCCTCCTGCAAAGAATGTGAAGCTAAGGAACGACATATCGTCATACTCCCAAACTGAAGTTAAATCATTAGAAAACATATAGGAGAGATTCAAGGAGATGTTTTGACGATGCAAACATCATGGACTACCTATGTGGATGCAATTCCAAACATTCTATAATATGATAAGTCAAAATAATAGGCAGTCAATTGACGCAACAGTTGGAGGGATGGTAAACAATAAGACACTTGAAGTGACCTAAGAGTTGATCAAGGACATGGCTATGAACAACTATCAATGGTGCTCAGCTAGAGCGTGAACCACCAATAGGCCATCGGGAGTGTGTGAAGTAAACACAGTGACTCAATTGGCTAATTAAGTGGAGGCCTTATGCAAAAAGATAGACATAATCATTATGGCTCTACAAGTAAGAGTGATGCAATGCGAGGTATGTGCATTAAACCACCAAGGACAAGATTATCAATCAGATCAACCCAAACACGTAGATTATTTGGAGAATGCTCTAAGACCCCAAAATAATCCCTATTGTAATACGTACAATCTTAGATGGAGGAACCACCTAAACTTCTCATGGGATAACCAAGGCCAACAAAGGAACAACCCTCCACCTAGATTTCAAACACAAACATCACAACCAAGGAAACAGAGTATAGATGAGAGGATATTGGAATTTATTCAAGATTTAAAGGTAAAACATCAGCAAACAGATGCATCCATACTGAACTTAGAAATAATATTTGACTAACTAGCCAAATCATTAGCTGAGAGATCTAAAGGGAGTTTGCCAAACACAATTGAAACAAATCTGAAGGAAAGGATAATGGTAATCACTCGAGCCTCTAAAAAAAGATCAAACAAGAAGGGGAAAAAAAAAGAAAAGGGCTATTGAATGCTTCATGTAGATTAAATATGATCTAAGAGAGTCAAGGATTATCAACCAGCAATTCCATATCCTATTCTAACACAGAGGAAGTCGGAACAATCAGAGTTAAACTAGATCCTTGATGTAATAAATCAATTGAAATCATGACTTGCTTTTGCTGAATCTGTAAAATAGAGGTTATTAAGTAGATAAGAGCCTAAGAAGTTCGAGAATGAAGTGTCACATTACCATAGAAACAAGCTGACCAAGGGAATTTTTATATTTCTTATACTATTGGTAATGTCAAAGTGGATAAGGCTTTTGCGAACTTAGGAGCCGTCATAAATATGATGCCTTACACTTTATGCAAGAAGATGGAATTAGGTGAACTAACACCAACTAGGATGTGTGTACAAATGGCTGTTAGATTACTCCACCACCTTAAGGGCATAATTAGGGATATACCTATCAAAGTTGACAAATTCACCTTCCCTACTAATTTAACCATCTTGGATATAGATGAAGGTTTGTAAATACCCATTAATCATGGACAACCATTATTAGCTACTGCCAAGTCTCTTATAGATGTTGATGGAGGCAAGTTAACTTTGCAAGTAGGGGACGAGATGGTTACCTTTAAATCTCTGATGGTAAGAAAAATCCTCCGAAATTTTTAGACACTATTCAGATATAGAAATCTTCTGAAGTTTTATAGGACTCCACTCGCAAGGGTCCACCTGAGAAGTCATAAATTCAAAAGAGTAAACCGAAGAAGAAAGGGGGTGGAAAGCATATAATGGTAGCTTATTCACAGGTTATGAAACCTGTGGTTAAGCTATAATCACATGATTCAATTGAGCCACCTTGAACAGAAGACTACGTCGAGCTAACAACGGTAAAAAAATCGTTGTATGGGAGGCAATCTATGATTTAAATATTATTTTTTTTGTTTTTGTTTTAAATTTTATTTTTGAGTGTTTTATGATACAAATTAAACATCTTGGAGAAATCATGACTTTGAATGTGCAAAATTGCAAAGTCTATCAAAAATTGAAGTACACAATGTAATGTATGGCTGTGCACATGACCGTGCACTTTCACGATTCACATTAAAAACCACTAATTCCTCATATTTTCACTTGTTATTTCTCTCTTCTCATCATCGACGTTGCCCTTCAGCGTCCCCGACCTATTTTTTACATTTTCATCTACTTGAATGACATCCAGGTAAGTTTTCATATCGTTTTAACTTGTTTATGCCTTATTTCTTAGATGTTTGGCCAGTATTCATGGATTTTACTATAAAACATGGCAAGTTCTTTATTTCAAAAATTTTTGGAGAATTTGTGTTAGTTTATGCTTAAGGGTTGAATTTGATCTTCACACAATTTTTTATCATCTGATTTGAGTCAATGTATATGAATAGGGTTTAAATTAAACTCTAATTTTGAACTTTTCAATTTTGTCATCTTATGTATTTTAAATTGCGATGTTTTTTGTGTCGAATTAGGTTAATTAGTCAATTCCGACGTTGATTAAGTATATACTTGTGTTTAATTTCATCGATGTCGTGATTAATTGCATCAATTTTGTGTAATTTTGTATATCAAGTTTTCAATTTCAATGTTAGGGTTAGAATTGTCTTTTAACAGTTAAGACTTGAAAAATGTTTAATTTTAATTTTAAGATTAACCAATCGTCAAGTGATTTTTAATCAATTTGGCTTAAATGTTTATGACTTTATTTGTTTTAATTTTGAAATCTTTTTATTGTTTAGTTTTTTTTAATTAGTTGGTTTTCGCAATTAATACGTTTTGAGTATAATTGAAATTAAGTGTGGGGAAAATTATGTCTTAGAGATCGATAAGTTACTTTCCTCATACTTGGTTTTAAACGTTTCAGGTAAAATGCCATGCACACAGTGAGAGAAAGAGACTCTGAGAAAGGAGCATTGAGGTGACTCTTCTACACCAGCTCAGCCCCTACAAAGGCCACATATGCTTGTATTCAATGTTGGGGCTCAAGAAGAGTAGTATTAAAGACTTAAGGATAAGAAATTTGGAGTCCATCGGTATATTGACTGTAAGACCTTTGAGCAGGTTGGGTTAGCCTAACCAGTAAGGAAGTTAGTGTTAGTAGGAGCATGGTCTCAATTTTTTGAAATCATGGAACCATCTTATACAGATTTGACTATCGAGGTCCTCTCCACATTTTCTGTGCAGAAAGGATGTTATAATAGGGACTGCCTTAATATGGTTCAGTTCTGAATGATGGGGAAATGACATCAGATGAGTATCACCTAATTCTCCATCACTATGGGATTATATGATTGAGACCATGTGGAGACACTACAATACCAAGACTTACGAATAGATTTGCCATGCAAGTTGCCTCTATAACACTTTTGGAGCAGGCTTAGCACAGAGGAAGACTACAACCAATGCATGTTAAAGGCTTCGACATTGCACAGTACATCACTCAGGCATATATATGGTATTCTGAGTCATACGTTAAGTAATCGAGGTGATGGCTGGGGAGTTGTTGATAATATGGACTTCTTCTACCTTAAAAGCATGAGCAAGCGGATGCCTATACATTTGGGACATGCTCTTGTCCAGTTTATCTGGCTCCAAAGTGAAGATAAGAAGGTCGATACAATATGTGTTGGACCATACATGACAAGGTTAGCACAAGGGTTGGGAATTTTTTATCAGCTACCACCGATGTTAGAGATAACAACTATGGAGATACTTAATTTGACTATAATGCATCATATGCATATGGTTTGTCACCATTAGGGACTTAACGGGATACGTGTACCAAATTATAGGGGAGCCTGATGAGCCGTCAGCATGGGGAGGACTTTGGAGGAATACCTAGGGCCTTAGGCCTCACCATTACAAACAGGAGGATGAGTATCAAAAGAGTTTCATACAGACCGGTAGACTATAGCTTAACTTAAGAGACAGGAAGCAGAACTTGTAGAACAGATGAGCAGGCTCGAGACTTCATCAGACCGAATGAGAGAGTTTATGGAATCAATAGCGAGCCATCTTCGCATTGTTTTTCCGATTCTACCATCTCGCAAGGGAAACACATCTACAGCTCATCTATGTGGCTAGAATCATCATACTAGGATCACTTGATGCATAGGATGTTTTAATTTGAATCATTTTTCTTTCCATTTATCTTTTGAGTTTGTTTTTATGTTCTTTTCATTAATTAGTTTGTCCTTTTGAATCATTACACTTAATGATGTTTCTGTTATTATCTTCTTTAGTGTTATTTTTATTTCATTTATTTCTTTTTATCTTATCTTTTTCTTTTATTTTTGCAAGGATAAGTTAACATTGGATGGATCAAATTTAGAAATTGTCACAATTAGAAAAGTATCAAACAACCCTCGCACTTGCATATTTACTTATATTATGCACATTGAGGACAATGTACAATTTTAAGTGTGGGGACAGGTTTACTGAATTTTAAATTGATTTCTTCAAGTTTATTATAATCCTAATTGAGATAGGTCCATCAATACTATATTTTATTGTTGAATATTGACTTGAATTGATGTGCAAAAGGAAGGTGCTTAGAATGAAATTAGTTTTCTAAGTCATATTTTACGTAATCATTGAAATTTTTAAGTTGAATGAAATTGCATTTTATTTACACACACATATACCCATTCTTTTTCGTGAGCTTTTAAGCCTAAAGAGCAATTTTTTCAAAATTTTTAACGCTCTTATTATTCTTTCATGTGTGTATTGTCATTGCTTAGTAGGATAACTATACAATTTGCTTATATTGTGCATGTTGAGACCATATTTTTGACTTGATAAAGGAACTTAGATTCACTAGTTTGTTTTAGCTTGTTTCTTTGAAATTACCATACCCTTAAAGTTACCTTTAAGAAAAACCAAGTTGAATCTTAGCCTTTTCATTAGTTTTACCCACATATTAACCTTTATCCTATTTTTCTTTGAAGACCTACTTATGGTTTTGAACCTTGATGGTTATTTACTTTATTTATTTTTTAGATTTGAAATGCGTGAAAGGTTCAGTATTTGTTGAAATGTGGTACTGATTGGAATATTGGAAAAAATTAATAAATGAATAAATATATAGTACCAATAGATTTGTGATGAAAAGACCTATGTGTTTTTGTAAACAAGTCTTGTAATATTTCTTTGAGTAAACTTCCTTCACTTAATTCTTTTTATTATCCTATTCATACCGTACATAAGCCCCTTTACAGCCTACACAAAGACCTTTTGGTTTGGTTTCTAATTTTTACATAAAATGGTGGAGATGTGATTTTATTGCAAGCTTATGGTAAGAATTTTACTATGAATTGATTGAGAGTTTTGATGCTTTTCACCCTAAACACTTGACAATGTGTTGAGTGAAATATTGGTGAGGGTGTAAAGGGATATGCTTTTGATTTCAATGCAATAGTTGATGTGATTAATATTACTTAAGAAATTAATTTTAGGATAACTTGATTCTAATTGTATGCTAATTTAATTCAACATGATATGATGATGTATACTATAAATGGATAGGTTGAAATTGACGATAGATTGATGTTATAAAACTTATAATTTTGATTATGGTAAGCTCGAGGACAAGTAAAAACTTAAGTGTGGGGATATTGGATAGATGCATAATTGACTATACTTTTACACCCATATTTGATGTATTTTGCTTGATATTTTATGCTTTTTTAATGTGTTTCAAGTGTGTTTACAGCTGATAATTGTCTTCATGGACTTAAAGGAGAGAAATTCAGACAAAAGCACAACGTAAAATAAAAATTGACATATTTGAAGAAATACAATCATATCCAATCATAAATGTCATTAAACTTTAGAATTCACACATACATTGTACAACAATTAAGAAATACAATTCTTAATACAATATAACTAAAGACATGTGCAGATACAACTTATCCTGACCCCTAACTCATGTCCAATTACAGTAGCTATACACCAATTAGTCTGACTAGATCTCCTTTGAGCCTGAACATCAACAATGCAGTTTTAGTGAGTTTTGCAAACTCAATGAGTGAATCATCCTCGATGTGCTCACTCATATAAGAACACATACATCACATATTTAACCAAATTCACAATATACCACATCTCAAATATACATCATGAACTTTACACATTTCATATACTCATTTCATAATAATCCAATCATTCTCTCAATCATTTATAATGTCATAATTCATTAATTCATTGCAATCTTTCACATAATGCATGTATGTATATAAATGCAAATGCATATATGACTCATTCATTTTTATTTTGTTATAACTAAGCGCCTTTTTAACTATCCTGTATCGGTTGCAGATACCGGGCTCATTAATAATTGTCCCATACCTATTGAGAATACCGGGCTCATTAAATACTGAGCCTGTGGCTTTTTTATGCGCATCTCTGAGCTTTAAGCTCTTTTTCACTGGTCACTTCGGTCATAACTCCTTTATCTGATCATGCATATCAATATAAAGAAGCGCATCATTTCTCATTATATGCAATCAATCACTTTCATTCATTACACATAGTCATTTTCACATTTTCATTAGATTTAAGTCCAGCACTCAACATTTTGTTGAGTACACATATTTCTTTCAGATTCACATTCAATTATGAAACACTTCCAATACCATCTTAATTATCAAACTCCTCGAATCATCAATATCTGGAATTATCACATTCACATCAATAACAATTCAATGATTGGAATTAAAACATAAATAAAACAATCCTAATAAGAAACATCTAGGTTGACTCATAGTACGCTTCAGATAGCTATTGCCTTAACGACCCAACAATGTATGGATGTTGGCATTCGACTTGTGCTTCCAAATCATGCAATACACACATTTATTCACATTACTAAGTTGATCATTCATATCAGTATTCAATCATGCACACACACACACACACACACACATATATATAAATGGTTCAAAATGAATGCACAATGAATCCAACAAATATCACTTC
>JAOTAY010000007.1:2798362-2812537 GCA_025629805.1 Erythroxylum baracoense | reverse complement strand
TCCTGGATCTTAGATGTAGTTCAGCCATTTCTTTTCATCGGACGGGCTTCATAATCAACGAGCAATGTATGCACAATCCAAAATTAATTTAAGTCTAAACATTAAAACCTCCCTGAAAATGGTGTTAAAAACTTGTTATGCCAAAATAAGTTTTAAAAATCTAGGTTATCCTACTTGCAAGTATACAAGGTAATTGTAGTCAAATACCCAGGGTCATCTCCTACGAAGATGAAATTGATCCGCTCAAATTAACCTTGAAAATAAAAAACAAATTCAATCTTAAACACTCTAAACTGATTTGTTGAGTAAAAGGTTTTAAAGAAAATAAAGCAATTAAACTAAAACGTAAACTAATTTAGCTGGAAGCAAAGAACGATTTGATCAATCGGTGTGGAAACTCTTGAGAAATTTGCTTCACTAATTTAATCTCCTATGCATAACTAAGGGGAATTAATTAGATAATTGTCTTGTTAAAATTACTAATTGGGTTCTAAAATCAATTTAAATAATAAACTAAATCTAACTTACGTATTCGACAAGTCTATTATCTAAATCAACTATAAAAACCCAACTGATAATTACCCACTTAAGTTAATATATTTCTAATTCATAACTTAAGCGTCTATAGTTTCTTATTCTAATATTAATCTTCTTCTCTCAATTCTTTGTTTAATACTAAAATAATGCAAAGGTTGGCCAAACTATTACATCCAATAAGTTCAGAAACTATAGCAAATAATAAGACAATAAAACAGTCTCTTCATCATGCATAATCGACTAAATTAGTTACATTAGTTCTCAAGAAAAAGTAATCGGCCCATCATGGAATAAACATTATCTTCATATACTTCAATCCCATAGTTAACAGTAATAGATAAGTCTCAAAGCAATAAACAAAGTAAATAAACTGAAATAGATTGTCAAAGCACTAATAAAGGAGATGAGTTCAATAAACAAGTTCCATAATGCAATCAAACAAATGGACTGTCAGATGAGGAAGTTGACGGTAGGTCTCCTACCAATCTCAAGCTCTCTAGTGTCGGCTCTCGCCTTCTGCCTCTTCTCACTCTTGCCAAGAAGAATGGATGCTCACACTAGCTTCAGTTATGCCTTCTCTCTCTGCTATTTTTCTCTTCTTTCTCACCAGTTGATTGCTCTTTGGTTTCTCTACCTCCAGCTTCTGTTTTGCCTCGTTCCAAACTCCTTTTTTCTCTCTGTAAACTTTTCTATTTATAAAGACACTCTAGGTTTAGGTTTTGTTTTCATCTGCCATCAACCTGCATATGTGACACATGACATTAAATTCAGTGCAAGAGAATATGCAAGGTGTGACAAATTTGTCACCACCGTGAGAGACCATATCGTGAGACCATAGTCGCGCCCATGACAAACTTGTTATGGGCCTGACTCTTTTGTCACATCTCTTTCGTGCAAATTTTCCATGTTTTTCCAACAACACTAGCAAAATACACCACATATCCTCAATTCATTTAACTTTGGACTAAAACACACGAATTTGTAACGAAAATCAAAATATAAAGGCTAGTAAAAATAATAAAAATTAGTCACAACATAAATAATAACAACATATTCTCAAATTGATATCCTTAAGAATGTATTATGCTTTATGGATTTCTGTGAAAGATTTAACCTTAACACCAAAAGATTTATATAAACTTATCTTTAGTACTCTGGAACTACTAATTTATAACTCATGATCTTCTCACATACAAATTCTTTCTAATCATCCACATGCAGATTAATATCAAATCTAATCACCAAATTAACTAAATCAATAGTAAAAATATTTAAAAATATTCATATAAATAAATCCCACTTCATAATGAATATTGAATCAATTCTTAACAAAGAAAATATTCAAGTCTTCCCTACGTAAATATATAATCAAACTAGTCATAAATGATGTTTACACTAATAAATATGTGATAAAATAAAAGACACCACGGTATAAATAATTCTAGATAAAATTTGTGTATTTCAATCAGTTTTGATTTGTTGAGAAGAACTCCAATCTTCTTCTCTATCGAAAACAAATTTAAATTTGATATCCAACGGGTTATTCTACCTCTTAGTTGCTAACCATTAATTTAATAAAAAAAAAGAAATTCCACGATCGAACTACCAAAATAGAATGAAAATAGGATAAAAAATAACAGAGGCTCAAATACTTCACTTTGCATTGAAAAGTTAGGAATGAGTGGTTTTTGTAAATCTAATTCATTGAAATTCTATCCAGTAAAACTGAAGAAGAATGACAAAAGCTCCTTCATATTCTGGTTTGCCACCGCTTATATATGTTTCTTCACCTTAAAAATAGTTTGGGGTATGGATTTATACTAGTCAATTTTTTTTTTGATTTATTTTTATAGGCGAATATTGGCTTTGACACATTAATTTCCTAGATCATGCATCTTTCTCTTACTTTTCTCTAGGACAACAAAAGTTGAGATACAATTATATCTTAAGTTGTGTTACTCTTTGGATATTCTCTCTGCTATCTGATCTCCCTCTCCCTTCTACCTTTGTACTTGTTCGCGTCTTCATTTCCATGTGGTCCAAGAGGTTTGTTCGTGTCTTCATTTCCATGTGGTCCAAGAGGAATAAAAAGCTAGTACACGGTTAAAGCTCAGTTGGTAACTCAATTAAATGAACTCTTTAACAAAATCAAGTTGAATTTACTTTTATTATGATGAGTTTTATCTGCTCATCACCTCAAGATACCTAATACATATAAATGTTTCTCTCTTTCTTTAGAGTTTTGGCTTCTTAAGCTTGTTAGGCTTGAGTCGTAATTCCAAAGTTAACATCGTAATCCTTAGGTAGGGAATCGCATAATGAATTCTACAAACTTAGTCTTTTACCAAATTTAACACTTCAAGGTTCATAAGATATCCTGATTGGGTGTCTTACAGCTGTAGGGGATAAACTGCAAATGATAGTGGAAAGCTTCTTGCACACATCACGACTTATATAAAGGAAATGAAAGTTGAAAATCAATTCACATTAACGAATGAGATAAAGAGAGTACAGGAAGCATAAACGACCGTGTGTAATGAATACATTTGGATGCCACACGTAGAGAATGTGAAGAAATCTTTTAGGGGGGCAATTTTTTGCTTACATATTTCAGCCTTACTTATATAGGCATGAATCAAGAATATGTCAACCAAAAGATACACTTAAAATGCATCCTAGTGATATCATGTTAGAACGACATGGTGCTATCAGGCTTATTACTTAATTCTCTATGAACATTTTATTGATAATAATATAGGTTTTTAAGTATGCATTTCAATTACAAAACCTGTTATGAAAAGTCCACAAACTATATTAACAAAGACAAAAAAATAACATACACCCTCCAAACATGAGTGTTTATATTGTTCATCAACCACAAAGTTGATAAAAACAACCTTTCAAATTAAGTTTTTCAATTTTTAAAAATTTAAAACTTTAAAGAGTTATATAATAAAATTATTAAAAAAATCATAGGTTTGACAATTTTTAACTTGTTATACGTTTTAATTTAAAATTTTATGTTAATTTTAAAATGTAGTTAATTTTAAATTGTTTTAAAAATTAACTATATTTTAAGTATGTTAATTTTCTTCATCAAGTATAATTTTTAGTACAAAACTAATTTCTTTTCATATTCATAATAAATTATAAATATTTAAATAAATAGAACATAAAATATTTAAATAAAATAAAAAAATCGGTTTAGAGCATCAAAACTTTAAAAAAAAAAAAAACCTCAATCTCATCTAAGACTTTCTCTATGCTGCCATAAGCATGCATCCTTTAAGCTAAGTCAAAAAAATTCAAGCATGACAACGCATTTCGCAAAAACTACTAGGCTTTAATCCTCACCGAAACAAAATGGAGAAAACAACAGACCAGAAGCCATAGTTCTAAGCGAAAACACTAATACAGGTGTTAAATAAAATAGACAATTAATATACAGTATATATCCAACTCACAACACCTCTTTAACCATAAAATGGTTGGATAAAAGCTAAGTGGTCAATTCCTGGATACAAGTTACAACAGACACTACAAAATACTTGTACACTAATTAGTTCTGGTTCCCTTTTTTTTTTTTTTGGGGTTCTTTTCCCATTCTAAAAGTTCAATATTCAAGAGACCCCATTGAAGCCACCCCTATAACTCCAGTTCTTGGGGGTGCAGTCCTGCTTACTAGTGTAGACTCGTAATGCTATTAAGAGCTTTTAGGTTGGGACAGGAGCAACGGATCTGAGGCCTTCTTTACCCATCCGTTGCACTTCAAACGGAGACAGTATCTTAATAGACCACACGTTATTAACAAATTCCCTGAAATGAATAAAAGGGTTAAAACAATATCTCAACACTAATGTTACATTCGTTATAGTAACAAGATCCACTAAAAACAAAGTTTAGGACCACGAGATAGCATATGAATGAAACCCATCTAACATATGTTTATCAATATACAAAATCTACCAACCATATGCTGTAAAATGCTTAACTATATATCAAAACAACTTAAAAGAGACATGCCATGTTAGGTCTACTTTGGCTGGACGGAGGGATGGTATAGCTCGTATATTTTTAAGTATGATGAAAAAAGTATTATAATAAACGATAAAACTGACAGTTAACTACAGTGGACCATATCCCAAGACTTTGTTATCATATTATTGTTAGTTTACTGAAGAGCATTGTTACCCTTTCATGACTGCAAATTCATCATTCATCTTTGTGGTATCTTCTTTTTAGCAGTGAAGCTAAGCTTTCTCCTCTAACAAAACAAATTTATCATTAAGGGTTGAAAAATACATGTTCTCACATTAGAAGCTCTTCACAATTTTCATTAGCATTATTAGTGATTAAATTACTAATAACAAACACAGAAGATTATCACACATCCAATTTTCTTAAAGACCTAGGATCAATCGCAAGCCTTATACAGTGAGTCACATTCTATATGTGATGTTATTTCTTGAAACACCCCCGTACCACCTTCCTATCCTCCAATTTGGCTGTGTTTTGTCCATCACCTTAATCTCAATTCTACCAAATTCATTCTAACGTCTGACAAGTTTCTTTATAAGTAAACCAAAGTTTTATATTTTTCACCAACCTTATGCCTCTACCCTTACTTTTGCAGACATTACCTTCTTCAAGCACATCCTATATTGTCTCTTCATCTCTTGTCCTTTCCCTCTGTCAGTACTCCCCCTCTTTCTGTCTCTCCTGGCTTTCCTGCACCTTCAACCCCTTTTAACTCTTTGTCCCAGGGTGTACACTAAAAGGCCTCAGTACTCCAATACTTTGCTCTCCTAAAGTACAGCTGTGTCAATTGATGTTCCATTTTCCTGTGATCTCTAATTAACATGAGTTTACCCGTTCCTATAGATTTGTTCCTACAGATTTGCCACCGACCTTTACATGCCTGATGTGTTGCAAAGATACACACTCTAGTCCTCATTATCCCATCCCTGATTTTTTCTTATCATTCTTCATCTGCTAACTAATATTGCCTTTGGTTCTACCATGTCTTTTGTTCCTATCCATAAGATACAGATTAAACCTGCAACTCATTGCAAGTGGCATGCTGTATGCCAAAGGAGATGTCCCCTTCATTCCAATAGGACTTAGGAATTTGTGCCTTTGTTTCCTAGTAAGTCTTGTGTCTAATGTCAGTTCATTATTAGAATCTGCTCCTATGGTTTTGTCGATCACCTTAAGGCTTGCTATGTAGCAAAAGACTAAGATTTGGTTTGGATAATGAGGACAACCTGTGGTGAAGATTAACCCATTCTCCTTGCCATTTCTCTTGCTACTCACCTTGATTGGTCGCTATACCAACTGGACATCAACGAATGCCTTTCTTCACTACCTGACCTCAAAAAAATTTCTCCTGTTTAGCTTGGTAGATTACGTACTGTACCTCAATTTGGTCTCAAACGTCACGCATACGGCTTGATCTTCCATCACCACATACCAGAAAGACTCATTCCATAACTGTTTGTGTGGATTATAGAGTCTAGAAGTGATTCAGCATGCAGTTTTTGAGTTGAAGACCTACCTACAATAGCAATTTCAGAACAAGGATTTTGGCCTTTTACACTATTCATCTAGGCAGTGAGATAGCACGGTCTAAGCACTACGTCTACCTCTCACAGAAGAAATATTCTCTAGACTTATCACATGAGAATGCATTGCTAGGCTCTAAGCCAGTAGACCCAAAATGTGAAACTTGTACCTAATTAGGGTGAGTCATTTTTGATCCAGTGAGTTATCATTGATTAGTAGGCAAACTTCTGTACCTCCCTGTCACAAGACCAGAAGTTGCATTTCATGTGACTAGTCAGTCAATTCATATCCATAACGTTGAGCACCTTGAAAGACAACAATTTACATTGCATAACACGTCAAACAAGATCCTGGACAGTCCTTTCTATGTTGCAACCATGGACATGTTGATATATTAATATGATTGTTTGGTATTGAATATTAATTAAAGAAGTTCAAGCAGTATAGAGCAATTACACAGTTATCAAATAGATAATTTGGTAAAACATTGACTAAAGAAACTAACATAAAGTGAAGGGATAAAAAAATTCAAAAGTGCCTAACCTTTTGAGATTTTTTTAATTTAGTGCATCACCTTTTAAAGTTTTCAGTTTAGTGAATAAGTTTTCAGAAATATACAACCCAAGTCAAAACATTGTCTCCGTTAACTGTTTGCTAATGTAGATAACAAATAGACACCCACGTGACATTTGGTGGATATCCCACATCAGCCTTAACTTAAGCTGTACAAGTTTTGAAAGGTTAATCACTAAATTAAAAACTTTAAAAGTTGGACACTGAATTAAAAAAAAAATCCAAAAGGTTAAGCACTATTGAATTTCTTATCCCTAAAGTGAACATAAAGCTTGAGAAATGTATCAGGAGACTTACTGCCAAGGGTCATCACCAAGGAGAAGCACATCATTCTCCCGGTCAACAAATACAAGCTGCCAGCCTGATCTCTGAGGGTCCTCTAGTTGGCCTTCAAGGCCAAACATTCGAGCAAGCTCACTACGCAGCTCATCATAACTGCTAAATTTGGAAATATCCAATGAGCGCCCAAAGGACCCTGACTTGTGAACCTATCAAAAGTGTACTAATTTGAGTCGGTAATCAGAAGACAGGAACCATTAAAACATAAGCTCCATACAGCATTAACAGTAAGTAATGGATGCCCACGACCTCATGAAAATGTATTGTTGAAAAATATCTCCAAACAACGGAACAAATGCGAGTTCATCATTCACACAAATATAACTAGGTTTCGTAGCATAATTCAAAACATGAATCCTTCATGAACCAAGCAATAACTTCAAACTTGGGAAAGGTCACAGCAAAAATCAGTGATCAGATTTCTAATATGACCTTACAACTGAAGAGCACAACCACACAAATGATCTGATAGCCAAACAGGAGAATCAGAACACATTTGACCATTCTGTATGATAACAAAACAATATGGGCCTGAGGTGTAGATCATATTACCTTCACAAAGGCTCTAGTTGGTGCATTTACTTGGTCCACATTTTCAGAGGACTGCAAGAAACCTGATTCATCAACACAACTAGAAGTCGTCATATCTGAATTAAGAGGAACATCACTTCCTGCAGCATTAGCGAAAGTAGATGCAGCAAATGGCATTGATAACGAGTCATTTTCAGTGCCAATGTGTCTCAGGTTGGGTATCTCGTGCTGCAGCATAAGAGATGAGTTATCAATGCTAACTCCAAATAAGAGATTGTTTTGGGGATCATTAGCACCTTGATATGCTGCATACTCTCTTCCAGGAAATGGAGATAACAAAGTAGCAAGTTCAGAGACACTTGAATTTGCTGTTCCTAACTGTTCCACCGGTGGAAGTACACAATGAGTAGCTCCTATAGCTATTTGAGGATCAACTGCTGCTTGCTTTGATAACAAGGTGGAAGAGATAACAGAGTTGGTTCCATTGATGTTAAGCACGTGGGAAGTTGCATCCTGTCTTGAGGAACCTATCACACCGTGTATTGATGAAACATTAGCTGTGGTCATTGAATTTCCAACCAATTCAGAAAAAGCCTGCTGTTGGCATTGTGAAGGAACTGGTTGCAAAGGAGTCTGGGACTGGGTAACAGAAGTAAGATTGGGTATGCCTGAGACAGCACTTGGTATCTGTGTCTGAGCAGATAACTGTTGTAGTTGTTGAGATTGCTGAACTTGCTGTTGATGATGTGATTGGTGTTGCTGCTGCTGCTGATCACTGTATTGTTGACGACGCTGTAACTGCTGCTGGAGAAGCTGTGCCTGAGTCAAAGCCTGGTTTTCCTGAAAGTTATGAAGAAGAGAATGTTGAAGATTGGAAGGCGGTAACATCTGCCTTTGAATCAAAGCAGAAGGTCCATTTGAAACATTTTGAGGCTGATGGAATTGCAGGAAAGATTGAGATGCTAGTTTAGAAGATTCCACCGATCGCATCTCCTGAAGTGCAGCAGTAGCCATTGCTTGATAGAGATCAGATTGCAGAGCTGGCAAAGAGGTGTCAAACCTAGATTGCATCCATGGAGTGACACCAAAGCTCTGAAAGTTCATTGATGGAATTCTCTGATCCCCCAGCCCTCCTTGAAGCCAAAGAAGTGGAGAATTTATGCTCAAATCACCATCTTGACCTGAAGTAGCAGATTGAGAGAACCAATGTCAAACTTTAATAGGACCAAAAAGATTTCCTTCCAATGTTCATGGAAGTTCACTCGTACCGTGAAATGGTGGCAGTCCAGATGGCCATGGCCTCTTAAGTCTCAGAGGAAAAGGGGATGGATACATCGGAAATGTTGTTAATGGTTCAATTTCCCACAGAGATACTCGTGGCTGCCTCTCCCCTGCAGTTGATTCATCCCAGCCAACCTACATTAGCAGGGAAAGGATTTTTCGATGACTACAGATATAAAACAAAACATAATTAACTTCCATTTCAAACAAATAGTACCCGAACCATCTAACCTTAACAGAGCGCCAATGGGAATTAGACCACCTCACAGGATCTAAATCACTAATGCCAGTGATCGTACCCATGTATCTGAATACATCAAAAATCCAGTTATGAATTTATCAAGTAATTGCATTTGCAAGTGTAACAGGAAACAACAAAGAAGGAAAGACACTAGTTGACAAAGAAAAAAAAGACAATGAAAATGGAAAGTGATAAAGGCCCAGACAGCAAGCCAAGGTTCACTTTTTAGATGTTAGTTACAAAAATTAACCTTTTGTTTTGACACTAAAAACTAAGCTTCTGTAATGGAATGCAGATTGGTTCTACTCAGTTCAAATATAAATTTCAAGTTGTTATCCTGGGCTTCTGACTTGATCATGCAAGGAACAGAATTGGTTGCATGCAGATAATTCCACATAATATTTTGGCCCTATATATTTTAAGGACCCTGCTAGCCTCTACCATCACTCCAAGCTCCAAAGCAGATTCTTTTCATATATTGATTTATCCAAATTAAAGTTCTCACATGCCGGTCTAGATTACTGTACTAGAGTAAAAGGCAAGTTTCAAGTTTTTGCCAATCCTCAGCATCTAGACATTGTCCATAGGAGGAACCACTCAAATTTCATATCCAAAAAGTATGAGTTCCCTTTCTTCTCAACAATCATAAGCCTAGTAAAAATCAATGCATTAAATAGAAACATATAGTTGGCAACATAAGAAACAAGTCCGAGCAGGAACACAAAAGCATGTGAGAGACTAAAAAATTCGAAGAACCATATGTAACTTTTTGAAACTTCAAAGCTGCAAAGTTTAAGGAAACAATGTCCAGCAACTTAAACAGATCATCCACAGTTCAGCCAAAAATAGATGAGTCCTGATACATAGCCAAACTATCACAAAATTGCGGTCATAGTAGTAGACAACTCGAGAACTTATATTCAAAAAAAAGTAATCATAAAATGGCCACCTTTAATCATCACAAAAAGCAGATCCAAATAAAGACTCACCTACGGACACTGGACTCTTCAGTCTCAAACAGCATTCTAAATCGCATGCCAACAGAAACCCGTGTATGATAAACTGCCTTAACATACTTTGCCAATGGGATGACAAATTCAGAAGGACTAGCCCTGCAGTACAAAGCATTAATGAATAACCATCATAGAATAACCATCATAGAATAACACCAAAAGTTTTTAAGCAAAGAAGCATTGATTATTCTACCTTGGGTTATAAAATATTGTAAAACGACTATTTGTTGCTGCTGCATGAGCGGCTGCAGCAAGAAGACCTATGTGCATGCTGTCACTTGATAGAACTGATGACGGCATGATGGTCTGTGGTCGATTTGCTCGCCGAATTCCCAAGAGTAACTGGTTCTTTTCATTCCTGTGCATAACTCCATTAAGTTTGACCATGTCATACAACTTTCAGTTGCTATAAAATTGAGCAAAGAAATAAGGAGCATGCAAACAGTAACAGTAGTATTACAAGCAAATGCATGCAACACATCTTTGTGCAATATTAACTCTCAAAATTTCTTTCAATGTTGCCGACCACCAGATGTAGTTCAGAGAACTAATAGAATCAATCAACTCTCACGTTCAAGTAGTTTATTATACAACAATATTAACACCCAATATGAATCTCGCTGATACGCGGATTCTAAGGAGGTCAAATAGTACGGAGCCTTATACCTAACTAATAGAGAGGCTGTTTCCAAAAAATAGATTTTTATACTTCAGTCAAATTATTTCCACCACTAAAAATTGATGGAAGGCCAGGTAAGATAAAGCAATATCAATCTGCTAGATAATGTAGAAGCTCACCAAATGAAAAGCACAGAATCACCAGCAACAAGTCTCTTTGCACTAACAAACACACTCCATCCTGTTGTAAGAAGGTGTCTCTTAGGTTGGCCTGCAAATGTTAGTAGCAAAGATATTATTAGAAGTGAATATATGAGTCAGTTTAGAATTTGGCATCTTACTGTGTACAAATTAGTGTCATGCAATAGCAATTCTTTTATCAAATATTTCAGCAGCTTACAATGAACCAGTTACTTTACAGTATATGGAATTGTCAATATGCCAAATCCATCAAAAGACAACAAATAGAACTTAAGAATTAAAAGATAGAGAAATCAAGGTTTCTTTTCTGCGAATTTCTTCCTTCCTCACCTAAGACAATTCCTGCTTTCATATCTGTTACCTTAGTTCTCAATACAGACAAGTGCCAGTTTGTGATTGTCCATGGGTGTGTATATTGGACTGTGCTTACAGATGTGTGGGACTCAGAGATAGACAGAGCAGAAGCAGCATAAAAAGGTAAGTCAAAATCAGTGGAATTAGTGAGGTGACATGAAGCCCATCAGTATTCACAGTAGTTGCCCATATCTCTACACAAGTCATTAAATATTCAATGAAGGAACCATCTATTTTTAAGTTTGTAAACACTTAGTACATAACCTTGACCTCAACGGACCCAACTTACAGGTTCATAATATAGATTTGTATATAAGATAATGACAAAAAGAGATTTCGATATAAGACAATGAAAAAGAGCTATCAACTTCATTTTATATAGTAGGTTTATATGAACGTTTTGCCAAATCAAATGTCTACAAACCATTTAATTCTAATAGATCAATAGCAGACTATGCCCGGCTTTGGTCAGTTTTCCAATCATATTTCATCAGATACAATAGGCAAATGCTTTAATTTTAACTGTGAAAGTGAGTCTCGAGTCTACATAACAAGCTTGACAACCACTTCCACATGTTTAATTAAAAGTTCTTAATATATATATCCTTCTTTCTGTACAAATAGGTACTATTCAAGAGATTAAATAAGTAAAATGTCTAAAAAATTATTCTTTCTATAAAATTAATTGACAACTAACTGTACTTGAAGACATTATAATATTTAGATGCCAGCTCAGCATTAGAAATGGGAAAATGGGGCATTTAAAGTTAAAATCCACCAAGTAGGTTGCCAAATTACCGCATTTTCTGATATGATAGATATTTGAAATAGGCATAGGCATAATATAACAACAAAAGTTGGCCACTGCTCTACTGCAAAATGACAAACTATCAAAGACTGCAGAATAAAAAATTGATAATATAACACAACTCTTCAAAGATATTAATTAGAATTCAAAAAGATCAACAGTACTCACCTCGAAATATATGCCTAAATTTCCACTCGTTTTCATGAAGGTCCCTAGCAATTAACTCTTGAGCTGGAGGTGTTTGGGTGTAATCCTATAGGTAAAAGAGAAACGGGAAGGAGTAAAAGAAAATTAAAGGAGATGAACTAAATCTGTAATATGCAAACAACAGAATGACACCCTAACAAGATAGGTGACTTAGAATAAAAAAGTGACCTACAAGAGGAGGGAAGACTTTTTCAGCAGCACGACGCGGAACAGAAAATCCTCCATGAGTACTTGTATCACTGGCAGTCAATGTTTTACAGAAATAATTTGTTGGCTGCTTGCTAGGAGTACCTAGTTCCGCCGGCAGCAGGTATATGTCTTTTTGCTCTTGCTACATATAAATATCTATCAGGACATGCAAAAAGTAAAAGGTCAGGAAATTAGAAGGCCAGATAGGGCATACCGGACTTAGTGGTTGCAATGTCATTTGAGCATACACTTCGTCTGTCTCAACATCTGCCTGTAATTTCAACAAGTTAAAGCTTCAGCAGCAGCAGATGATGTATAGTAGGCAGCATCAGGTGCGATGATTATAAGCAGAAGTGATCAAGAGAATAAGAGGCTTACATGCATTGTTACATTGTGAAGCTGACAGATAAGTTGTGGTGGTAAGCTAGGGTAATTAGGTATATGAGCATCTATTTCCTTGTTGGTTGAAACAGCTACCTGTAGATTAATTTATGGATTTTTGATATGAGAACAGTAAAACAAAAATTGAAATCAAGTGATGTGGTTATTTTTACAATTCAGTGTACATTGCCCAGAGAGCAAAAGCCTTGTGTTCCCCACTTTCAATGTGAAACCACAAAGTATGTAGAAGATATGTATCATCATGCCACCACTAGAAGACATGGTAATAACAATCATAAAGTTGGCAAATTGTGGAGCCACATTTCAACATCAGAAATATTTAAGCTCATTGAAAGCATAGCATGCCTGGGAACAGATTTTGAAAGCAAATGGAAAAAACAGTAATATTAATTAGAAGAAGTAGCAGCAACCTGTTCGCTGTGACCCTGAGGGAAGTAGACAACACGGCTTCCAACTGGGGGTAGAGACACAAGAGGACCCGCACATGCATGCCATAGCTCAGAATTCAAAACCTTTTTATCCCCTGCACAATCTCGAACAATCGTATGAACTTGCTCGGAACATAAAACATACAACAAAAATTTGTAATATGCAATGTATGCCATCAAGAATGAGAGCGACAATGAAACTAAGAAATGACAAAAGGACATGTTGCAACAACAAATGTGCATGAACTAATTGCAAAGCAACTTAGCAGGTAAAAAGGGGGGGATGGTTGAAACAACAGTAGCCGTTATATTCTTCAACATAATCCATTTCTCTATAATCTTAACTTGGCATCAGCTATAAGAACAAGTGAAAAATGGAATTAATCCTCACTAGGAGTTGAACAGAGGATTATTCAAATGTCATGAGTACAAAAGACGAGGGCCTGAACCGTAAGAAGGGTTCGTAGAGACAAAGAGGCGAAAATAACTAGCTTGAGAGTTGAGGTTATGCTTATCACGTTGAGTTCAGTAGCATCAAGTTTAACATTTGATAGGATATGCGTTACTAACAAGAAACCTCAAGGAACGTTTTCAAAGTCAAAGTTAAATGGTTTCAAAATTAGCATGCAATTAGAAGCAAAGCAATAGTAAATGCTTATGCACAAAACGAACTAGTAAGGAAAATACGAAATAAAAATCACAGTTGCATACAAGTAAAGGCACAACTACTAAACTAACAGAAGAACAAGAAGAACAAGCAAAAATAAAAAGGAAATAATACATACAGAAAAATCATAGAAAGGAAGCAATAAGGTGAAGCATACCTTCCTGAGTTTGCTGAATGAAACCAGAGGAAGAAAGTCTCATACTTAAAAGATCAAAACTTTCGTC
>JAOTAY010000007.1:2777696-2792333 GCA_025629805.1 Erythroxylum baracoense | reverse complement strand
AGCAGTATAGTTCACAGAAATCATGACAAATCAAAGGCATAATATTAAGCATAATGTGCACAATTATCATCTTATCAATGTCTCTCTTGACCTTGCCTTAGTACTCTTCGAGATTACACATATAGTTCACACACTAACATGAAAATGATAAGGCATTTGTTTGTTTTAACTTACATAGCCAATAACCACCTAATGCTTTATTTTATCCTTTTGTTATCCCATTTGAGCCTAATAGCCTATTTCTTCTAATTTCGCCACATTACAAGCTTAATCTTAACTTTTATGCCCTATCCATGCCTTGAATTATGGAACGTGAAGTTTTAACATAAGTGGTTAGAAAAGGAGTAAGGGGTATATGTGTTTAACGTCGTGGTGCTCTTGGTAGTGTGAATGAAGTGTTGTGATTTATCATTTGTGTTGTCATCGTAGTCAGGAGCTTTATTTTACATTTATCTTCATTGTACTTTGTTATTTCCAAAAGCAAAAAAATAAAAACAAAAACAAAAAAGGAGAGAAAAATATGAAAAAAATGTGCATTTCAAGTTTGTTTGTTCCTGTAAATCTGTTTTTTATTTATCATTTGTTGTATTTGTTCACATAATGTATGTTCATTTATTTCATTTTGGAGAAGAAGAGGTTTGGATAGCTTGAGAGTTGAGTCAAAGAAAGGAAATTGATATTATTTTATGGTGGATGGTTTTTCATGTGAATTTGAGGAGTATGGAAGGAGGACGTTGCTTTACAATGATTATTAGATGGAGATGCATGGTTGATGTTTTCTCTCACTTTTTAAAGTTTCCTTGTGCTCCATTTGTTCTTGGCATTTTAGTCCGCATTCTTAAATATTTTCCTACCATTACCCTAAGCCTCATTACAACCCTCTAAAGTCCTTTAATTTGTGTTGTGTATTGTCGCATATCTAGTAATGAATAATTGAGTCGATATACAAGTTCGTAGATGAGTTTCTTATTGGGATTGAGCTTTTGAGTGAAACACATAACCCAAAACATTATGAGTGTTGAGTGCATAAAAACATACCCTTGTGAGGGTCTATCCATTGAAATCACTTCATTCTAATGCTAATTAACCGCTTATAATAAGTAAAGCAAACTTGCCTATATGTTAAGAATCTCAATATTTTGGTTAGTTCCTGTGGGTAGTGTGACGTCTTCTAACTCAAGTGCTTTCATTGTTTTCCTTGCTAACATAAAATTTGGTTTAATTTCTACTTGGTTCTGATGGTGTAGTTGTCTTGTCGATAGATTTGAGGTGGAGTCATACGTCTAGTTTAGGCGTTTTGTTAAGCATATTGTGTTCTTCTCCTATTTAGTCATGTGTTCCTTTAATTGAGAACGATCAAAAAGTTAAGTGCGGAGAATTTGATAATTGTAAAATATTATAACTTTTATTCTTCTAAACTTAGACCATTTTGATGACTTGGTGCTTCTTAGTGGTGCAGAAGTCACTTCCGTCAACTTGTTGCTTCAAACATTGGAAACTTTTCTTAGCTGGTCAGGCTTGATTAGAATAAACTTTGAAAAAAGTCACCTGTATTTGTCAATGTCATCGGATGTGAGCAATAAGGAGGAGCTCAGTAGCATGATCGATATAAGTCTACACCCATCTTCTTTCAAATACTTAGGAGTCCCAATAACCTCTGCAAAACCTAAATTCTCTGATTGTATCCGGCCCCCTTCTCGAAAAGCTCAAGGTAAGATAAATGCTTGGCAAAATCGGCATCTCTCATATGCAGCCAGGCGTACTTTAATTTTATCTGTACTAAATAGCATGCATCTTCACTGGGCTGCCCATTGAATCTTGCCTAAGAGAGTCGCGAAGGGGATAGAGGTGTTGTTATGCAAACAAATATGGCGATTATTTATAGATAGAGGGGCCTTATGGATTAAATGGGTGCATGGAATTCGTCTTTGAAACGTGAGTTTCTGTAAGATTTCACCCTCCTCTCAACATTTTTGGATATTCACCCAACTTCTGAAAACTCGAAGCACTATTTATGCTTTCATCAAGCACATGATCGGGGATGGGGAAATCGTTTTTATTTTGGTACGATAATTGGACTAACATTAGTCCACTGATTCTCTAAAACGATCTTCGACGACTACGCATATGTATCCCAACTACTCCAAAGTGGTATGGGGATGCATTCAACAGTTGTTAAATTTATTGACTCCAATACAAGATTGGGAACACACTTTGAACAGCATTATTACTCTCACGAAGAAAGGCCAATCGAATGCACTCGTTGTCAAAACAGCCTTTCTAACTACCATCTATTCCTTGCGGAAAGAAAGGACTAGAAGACTCTACACTTGCGTTAGAGAAGATAAATATCAGAGTGGTGGATAAAAGCATAAATTGGATTAGAGCAGTGATGCTTGCCAAAAGCATGGAGCACTTCCTCACCCCATTCCTCACTTCTTTTGTAACTTCAGTTAGAAGCTAAGTGATAGCCTTCTAATTGGATACACTGGAATGTTGTAATAGTTTTTACTATCGTTAATATCAATTTTCAAAAAAAAAAAATTGTTAAACCAGTGTTCATCACTGTTTCCCTCGCATCTTCCTTAGGATAAACTGCTTGGAAATTAAAATAAGAATCCACGAAACAGAATTTGTGCTCTACTGTGAATCTCATAAGTGCTCATAACTTGTTATTTCTTAAAACATCGGGTGTCAGAACCCAAGCTTGTTTTGGTGGACAAGAGACTTGACTAGATAGCTAGAGTTAAACGGATACTTTTTCTTTTTCTGAGAGAGAACGGGAACACGTTCATCCAATTATCTCTCTCTTTATTCTGTATTGTCCTTCATCTCTCACTGAATCCTGCAAAAACATTATGAAAAATCATAATCTGAACAAACAGCAAGTGAAAATGTGTCTATATGTATGTGAACAGATATCACAAGGAAGGAAGAAATTTGTAATTCAAATTAAATAATTTTTCGTCTTTGAGTGGAAGCTGATGGTACTTCCTATAAACAGAGATTTAAGCTTCAGTATATGCCAAGGATGTTAATTATTGTGTTCCAGGTCCAAGTTGACGAAGAAATACGTACATATTCTAGTTCTCTGTTAACAATAACATGAAATGAAATGAGGAGATCGAGAATGGACGGTGAAGATAGAAATTTAAGGAAACACATGTAGTTAACTTACTTGCTGCAGTCAACGTCCTTGGTGATCGAAACGCCGACGTCGACTGCACATTTTTGTGGGAGTTGAGTTGCGGCCTCAGGGCTGATGGTGGGGAAACGAACGACCGCTTGCTTCAGACATTCACAGGCAGTTCGCTTATCTTCAGTTGTTTGAGTCATTTGTTTGATGTTTCTGACCCCATCACAGCACTGACTCGCTGGTTCACCACCTCTCAACAGATAAGACATGCAAGGAATCAGGGACGAGTCTACTTGTCCACAAGTCATGGCCATTCCTGACTCTACCAGGAAGGTGACCACTAGCATCGTCACAACCACCGTTGCCACTGCTCTTTTGTTGTTCATGTTTCTTGGTTCCAGCTAGAGAACACCTACTGCTGTTGCTGCTGCTAGTAACTGTATTGTATCGTGGTTGTAGTATGGAGCCTGGGAGAGTTTTTATAGCAGAATTTGTAACACTATTAAGGGGAGGGACGTTACATGTGTTTGTATGCAGGCTTTTCTCTATGTAGCTTTCCCATTTCTAGTTGTCTTTCTGACCGAGTAAAAGGAGAAAAGGAAGACACTTGGAATGCGTTATGTTTATTTTCCAGGCTCCAGCATTTTTCTTTCAAGTTTTTGCAGCTTTTGCCTGGAAAAGCTGTCGTCCATTGTATTTATACGTTACATCTACTTTTCTTAGTGGTAAGTACAATGTAAGAAGGGGATATATAATATGAGATCAGCCTATGGAGGCAAGGGGCGTCGATTCACCATTGAATCAGTTTCGAGTTCCTTATGACCGTCGTATATACGAAAATCCCATTATGAAACTGATTTAGCTTCTTATTTGCTGTTAGCTTTTTCATATTAAAAAGGGTGTTTATAATGACATATAGAAGCATTTGCAATGCAACAGATGTGAAGAAGACTTGAAACAAATTCCATTTTCCACATCTCTCGATGGCCAATATCTCTGCACAGGAAGAAAAAGAAAACAATCCACTCCACATGACAAGAAAGCTTATTTGAAAAAGAAAAAAAAAAAACTCAGCCTACGCTTAGTATAAATGCATATACCACATCAAGATAATATTTCTTAAATAATGCACTTGCTACTATACAATTTGACGCTCCAATAATTCTACTCATCTTTTGTAGAGTTCCTTGTGAAACTCTTTCATCACAAAATTCAAAGCTAACAATGCTGCGCCTACTGCAGGTTCTACCTGCAATTGGCTCAACCAAAAAGCATAAATAGATTAGCAACTGTACTTGGGAACACAAAAAATAACATAACAAAACTGCATGCTTGGGGAAAAAAATGATTTGAGCGGCAAGGTTCTCATATTTCACAACAAATGAAGGTAATGAAAACGTTTGAGAGATTGAGTAAATCAAATTCTGATCCTAAGAATCATTTATCAGCTTTCAAAAGCCACATCCCTAAGAAATTGACGCATCGAATGACAAATTGATATTTCATTAGAAAAAGCCATAAAGAAAGCTATGCCTTCCTAAATAAGGTCGTCTACTTAGGAGGGGCATGAACGAGAAATGTAAAGATACAGAGGGCAAAACAGCGGGTGGTCTGCTCTTGCAACTTGTCCGGTTTCTTAAATGTAATCTTAAAAATCATCGTGTCCCCCAACTTGTACCTATAACAACTAAGGTGCAATTTTTGCTAAAGAGGACATTTTCAGCGGTAGCTCCAGATGATTACATTTTGTTCAGAGCACAAGTTGGTAGAATTGCCAGTTTCAGTAAATTGAATGCCACTCAACCCAGGAAAAAGATGAAAAGAATAGTAACTAAATGAGAAAACTTGCAATAGGTTTAAATAAGGTGTAGTTACCTTTGGCCGAATAGGGAGGGCTCCAGTGTAATCTCTGGATATGCAATTTACCACCTCTTTCCCTATATCCCACCTCTTATTTGCTTCAAGAACACCCCCCACCATAACAAGGGGAAATATTGCCTTTCCATCTGCATCAATTTTTTTTCATAAGCTTAAAGAAAATAAAGCCACTGAAAAGACATGAATGGTAGAAAAACTCAATGAAACCATGTTGATAACTGATTATGCACTGCTCATCAGCCAATGATTGCTATCTTCAAGAAAAATACTAAATCATACCAAGCACCATATCAAAGTATCTCTGGCAGGCACTATGTCGAATACCCAACGAGACCAGAAGCTTTTGCATAGATTATTTAATATGTTTCAAGTGAATATATATTTACTAAAAGCTCTGCAACCCTACAAAGTAACCAAAAGGTGATAACAACCTGAACGGTACCACACTAGTATTCTGCTCCTTTGATAATCAGGTATCATTTTGAAAAAGATAAAACTATCAATTTATAACTACAGATCACAGGACAAATTATATGTCATGCCATTTCAGGAGATGAAGAGAAGCAATAATATTCTGATCTATTATATTTTATTTATACACCATACCTTTACCACACAAGCCAAGCCTTTTAACAACAGCTTTCACACTTAAGGCCAGCTCTTCAACCGAATCTTGCAAGATTTTATTGGAAACTGGGTCACCTGCCTCTGCACACGATACCACAACAGGAACAAGAGCCGCAATACGAGCCCAAGATGGATCTGCATATGTCCACCTATCCGCAAAGAAAAATCAAGTATCTTATTCAACAACAGATTTTATACATTTTCAAAATATCGTATATAAGTACCTGATATAATAAAAGTGCTCAAAGTTTAAAAAAAAAAAACGATTACGCTTGAATCTTCGGGAGGTACAAATGTATAAAATTTTCATATAAGGAGGATGACACATTTAAAGAAAATCAATAGAAATGAAAAGAAGACGGTGAATGTTATTGACTGTCCTTTCATCAAAGTTTTCTTGAAATAGAGACACCAGAAAAGGAACTAGCGTTATACAATTTCTAAAGGATCAAAAACTAAAAAGGATAATCATCACTGCAACATAGATAAGACAAAGTAATCATCTTCAGTTGCTTCAACTACACAAAAAAAGCTTGTAATTAAGTAGGATAAACTTTTCTGTGATTTTTTTCAAGCACACTAAAGATTATAAGAAGAGTTAAAATTTCCAATGTTAAACTCCCAAAAAAAAAAAAAGAGTTAAGATGAGAAATTGGCTTATGGTGTTAAAAGATGTACCCAATGAGTTCATCTGGAGACGATAGATCAAGACTCTCCAAAATACTAGATGTAAGAATTGTTTGAGGACCACGACCATCATAAGCCTTAATAACTGCTGTTAATGCTTGGGCAGCTATTCCATATCCACTGCAGATAAACAAAACATCTGTCACCCTTGGCAAAAAGTATTACAAGGAAATGTCCACAAGCCGCAAAAAATTAGAAGATTTTTAGGATTACATTACTAAGGGCAAGTTATATACCACAAAATTATCAGTGGCAGGAATTATGGGTCAGAATTATGTGATTTATTTACCATAATTAGTGTACTAGCTGTATACATATATTCTTACCTATATTAGAATAATAGTAATTAGTGTATTAGCTGTGTATATTTTCTTACCAAAAATAGAATGTACAGCAACTCATATTTAATGGAAAGAATCCTCATGAAGAGGTCATTCAGCCAATTACACGAATTTGTTAATAATCGGAATTAAACCATGAATGTTAAGATCTCAACTTTTAGGCAATCAAATTATGCATCTATCACTATTAATGAAGCTTAAATAACAAAACCTCAAGATGCTGCTCAGACAACACAGTTTAATTACATGTTTTCAGATGCAATTTTTATAAATGACCATAATGATAAATGATCGATTTCTGATCACCTCAACATCAGTTCTCTATATCCATATCTGCATCTTTCATATACAACATAATAGACACCAATCATCTTCATCTTGGTTATCTTACCTTATCCTGTGGCCCAAAATATTTTTCTAGTGTTCCCACTATGATTTATAGCTAAAGTTTACTAGTTATAAAAGTAAAATTAAAAGCCTAAATTCTATTCCTCATTTGGGACAAGACTAAGCTAGAAAATAGCTTTTGGGGTACAAATGTTGAACATTGGCCCAGAAAAGAATGCTGAAAAACGGATAACCCTCATACTGAATTTTAAAGTCTTAATATTTGCACATAAAATGACAAGAAAACTTTAATCAGTAATCCTTGTATCCTGAAAAACACCTTAAATTCTACTGTTTGTTTCCAGATCAAGTTAAAAAGTTTTTCCAATAATAGCGTAAAGGTCTCTATACAAGGAGTTCTTAATAATACTTTTATATCATTTCAGTTTCTTCCATGATTCCACTCTGACAAAAAATCATGTCACAGACCTCATGAATGACTTCACAATACAGAAGAACTCTGATATTACTGGCTAATCCAGGACGGCCAGCTTCTAAAATATCTTGGACCTTCATTTATCATAAAAAATCTCACTGCTTGTAAATACTCACGAACAAAACTTGTTTATGAATGCTCCAATCTATTCCATCGCAATTTTCAAAAAGTCTTGACTTAGGAAGAAGAGATATATGTTAAACACAAAAGCACCGGATGCTGGAAAGGTGTAGCAAGAAAGATGTCTATTGTACTGCTCTTATCGAAGTTACCCTCAAAGGGTGACAAAGACAAAGAAAACAAGCCATTAGAAAGGTTATGGACCTACCACAAGCTTCTTTTCATGTACCAATGGTGTAGAAATTATCATATAACTAATGCAAATTATGTGAGTACCTGAAGCACACATCAGCACATACGCAAAGCACACTAAAATTTGAGACAAAAAAGCGTATACCTTCCCCAATCTCCTAATGTTGGTCCTGCACCAGCTGCCCGAGCTTCTTTACCATCTTCTGTGAATCCATAAGCAATAGTCCCTGTACCAGCAATTAGAACACATCCATGCAGTTTTCCCATAGTCCCACTTGCCAGAGCTGCCACAGCATCATTCTGAACATATAGCTTCACATCACTAGGAAATATATCCCTGATTGAATCAAAGGAAAGAAGATATCAGTTACTATCACCTGTTCATAAAGCAATAATGGCCTCAAAACATCAGCAACATTATCCACTCATGATAATGTAATCCACAAGCTGATTACAATGCACCAACACTTCTAGTAACAAATCATGATAATGACTCTCCTATTCAACTTGGTATTTATTTTTATGCTCCAAGTTTAAGAATGAGCTACAAAGTGCACGGCAAATAGTCATCCAAGGATGTTGCTGTAGAAACAGTAACACATAAAATTGTAAAGCATATCAATCATATCCCAGCTTTACAAAGTCCAAAAGGCAATTATAATCTAGCAAGGACATGTTAGAGATCAAATTAACAAGTTTGCAGCTGACACAAAAATGTGATCAGGAGATACTAGATTTATAAAGTGTTCTTTATGATTTTAAATCGTAATTGTCGACAATAAAATGATTAAGAATGGAAGCCAAATGAACTAGCAGCCAAAGCCCACAAGTAACAAAATTAGGCAAAGTGTGGAGACAAGGACTTAAGCACCAATATCTCATGTAACTCAATTAAGTCTATAATTTTTATATTTTAGCCATTCAAAAATCCAATGCACCCAAATTTTGTCATGATGCTTGCAATTCCTATTGTTAGGAGGCATACGATATGATTTTTTCAGGTAAAAGAGTTGCAAAAATGAAAAATTATGATTGCCACTAGAGAGCAAACCTAAGCCAAGTTAGAATTCGCTGCTCATCTGTTGGATGATTAACACCTGAAACTGCAAGACAAACCGCACAAACAGCGGATCTGCTGCAACCTGACTTTGACAGGGCATCGGCCATAACTTGCTCCAACGTCTCTCTAGCAGCGGTTTCTGTAGAACATAAACAAGAAAACACAATTATAAACTGAAAGCAGCATGTACACGCTCATTGTAGTCATCACAAGATATATGAGACATTGATATGAAGCGCAATTGGATACGGGCATTGAAATTTCACAAGCTCCCACTTCGCACAACTTTTAGTGTGTTGAAAATTTTTTTAAAAAAAGGAAACTTTTAGTGTATTGAAATTACCAATCAACCAATTTTAGCATTTAGACAAGAACAGCAACTAACCAAAAATCACAGATTTGAACTTGGCAAACTACAGATGACAATTGCCAACTAAAACATAACAAACTTGAAATTCCAGACGTAATTCTCGTGGTACAGAACCACTCTAACCACATTGTAACAAAGAGGCAAAGAATTGATCAAGGGGAAAAGGAAAAAGAAAAAGAAAAACTGACCGCCAACGCTGTTATGATTTGAGCAACCAGCGACAGCACGAGCGAGAATGGGAAGAGGGTTGGGAAGAGGATCGGAGAAGGGCAGTATAGGAATGCATATGCAGACAGTGGAGGTAGTGCCACCGTCTAATCCTAAGATAACTCGCTTGTTACAAGCAGACACGGCCATGTGGTGCTCAAAATCCCAGATTTCACCATTCCTGTATCGCTTCATCGCCAATAAGAGAAAAGAAAACGGATGAGGTGAGTTTTAGGCAAACAGCACAGACACAGATGGTGAGTTCTTATGGGCAAGGGACAAATGACAGAGAGAGACAGAAAAGGAGAGAGTGGCATTTGATTCGAAAAGCTTCTTATAAGAAAGAAATCTGTTTCATCTGTTACGTTTTTACATGTGTTTCAGGATTGGTTCGGGTGTTCCTGAATTTTTATTTAAGGATTTTGGATTCGGACGGCATAATGAAGACAACCACTAATCCTTCGTAAAAACAAATAAATAATTTGTAATTGATATAAAATTATTAGATTATATATATATATATTTACCTTATCGCGTGCTGTTGTAACCGTAGATTTGGCTTTGTTCATTGCATTGTTAGCCTTAACAAGTTAAGTAGTAGCATGATGAAGCATCTCACAAGTAACAAATGCAATCCAAAAGCCTTTTTTGGTCTTTTGCTCTATAAGAGTGATAATTGAGATGACAACAGGCTAGGCTAGACTTAATCTGTGACCAGACAGGCAGAAGGCGGGCAAGATTGGCTGGGCCCAATTTCTTTTTTTTTTTAAATTCAAAAAATGACATCATTTTCTTAGCTTTCGATTGGATTACGGGCTAGGTCGGGCCTAGACAACCTTAACCCGAGCCTGACTAATGACTTGGTCAGGTCAAGAAATTCGAGCCGAACCCACTTGACCTCAACTACCATGCCTAATTGCATTTGATGGACTTCTTGGGATTTTCTAGTGTATGAGGAAAAATAGGAAGGGAACGACGGAGATTCATACCCAATAAAATAAAAGAAGTTGACGGCTGTCATCATTTTGTTTTTCTTTTAAATTAAGTGGTGCAATGGAAATTACATGAAAGACAGAGGCACCAAACATTTCTGCTCACAATTTGGCCCTTTGACTGCAAATTACAGTTTCTTTCATATACACATGTATACTATATATATATATATATCAAGAACAGTACTGTCAAGTCTGGTGGCTCGTGTAGACTTATATCACGTCATCAAATAACATACTCTTATAACTTTGCACCTTTATACATGACTCTTACTATAATGTTCACATAAAGCCCTTTTAATAAGTTCTCAATATCGAAGACCTCCATGGTTACGAGCTTTGATAGTATTCATATCTTAAATTTGGTGTTTTCTACTTCGTGGTTGGGCCATATATCCCTTTTTAAAAAGATACATAAAGATCATGTCTCAGGAGGACAAAACATATTTAAAGCATAGAAATCCTAATTTTATAGGAGCTATTTATTTTTTGGTCAATCTTTTATCATTATTTTATATTTGAAAATCTAGGTTTAGGCATCAGAAGGTCCAAGAATGGTTAGGAGATCAATTTCAATGTTATTTTCAACAGAGAAGAGAAATGAAGATCATTGCAACATATCCAAGCTCATTTGAATAAGAAAATTTCATCTAGAATTCTTTCTACCTTAATGTCTTCTACTTTATCTCTTTTATTTGTAGTTGAGAACATGATATACACCTAAGTATTTTATATGTTTAATTAGGGAACACCTAGTTAAGATCTTTATTAAGAATTGATCCAATATTATTTATAAAGTGAGATTTAGTTATGTGAAATATATTTGAATATTCTTAATATATATATTTAATTATGCTAGAGATTAGATCTAATATTAATGTATGTGTAGATGATTAGAGAGAACCTTCATGTGCATAGACCATGGCTTGGATAAAAGGAGTTACATAGACTATTAAAGATAAGTCTACACAAAACTTTTAGTGTTAGGATCAAACCTTTCATGAAAAGTCACAGAACATAGTCTGTTCTTGAAGGTTTTAATTGAGTAGAGGTACTGATCAAAGATGCATAAGAAAGATGTATATGTTTTCTTAAGTAATTTGCTCGATTTTAATGATAAATTATCTTATTTTACTTAATTTTGATATTTTTCAAGTAATTATGAAAATTAGACTTTGAGACAATATTGTTTAAAAATTGGAAGATATATCAAGCAAAATTATAAAGAAAAATATAATTTTTGGAGGAACATGATTTGATATATGCCTTTATGTCAACCCATGCTCTGGATAGATTAACTACAGTATGTTACATGCCGTAATCCATAGGCATGTAGGATATTGTATGCAAGTCAGAGAAGAAACAAAAAAATCCATGATTTAGTAAAATGGTCGTGCCAAGGGCCATGCACTAATGTTAAGAAAGATAGTAAGATCCATTATTTAGTAACACGATCATGTGAAAGACTGTGTCTCTCACCCAGAGGAAATAACAAGGTTCATGATCTAGGCCACAATCTAGGCCCAAATTGTCTTAGGAAAAGTAAAACATATTTAAATGCAAAAATCTTAGTTAAAATTAAAAAAAATCATATATGCATTAAATTTTAATATGAAACCCTCGAGAAAGTAAAATTTGAGTTGTTTTTTATTAGAGAATCGAGATCCAATCATCTTCTCAAAAGACCAAGCTATTGCAGAAATTAGGATTTCATCTAGATTTATTTCTATCATGATTCCTTTACTTTTATCTTTTGATTTCGTTGTTTTGAACATGATTTGTAGCTAAAACCTTTTCTAATTTAGATAGGAAAAACCTCAGTGGTTATTTTTGTTTAGATTAATTTGTATTTATTTATGATATGAGATACATTTCTTTTAATTACCTTCAGTTATTTTTAATGTGAATTTATTCATACTAGTATTTAAATCTTATTTAAATTTACTTATCGACGACTTGAAAGAGTTTGCTTATAAGTGGACTAGGGCTTAGGTAATAGGGGTTAAATGGGGTACTCGAAAGAGACTTACACCATCTTCCTCGTGTTATAGTGAAACCTTTCATAAGATTTCACAAATATTATTACATTCAAATAAGCGTTAGTAATAATAAAGACATGGGTCAACTAATTAAAGGGTAGATGGTTGTAGCTCATGAAAGTGTAGTTTCAGTATCTAAAATATCTTGCTAGTGAAGAAAACATCTGGTATAAATTAATCAAATCATGAAATTAAAGTCCTATTGGTGGGAAGTACTAATCTAAGTACAACTATTTGATTAAATTCTTTATCGGTAAATAGTCTTATTAATGATTTCCATGGCTATTTTTAGATTTTAGTTTCACTTTATACTTTATAATTCAAAACCTATAAAACTATCTTTTTAATAATTATCTTAGGCTAATTAATAGTGTTAAAATTTTTAATCCATATTGGTTCTTTATGGGCCCCTACTTACCATGATATTGCTTACAAGTGATAGAAAAACTTACCTAGTTAGTAAACGGAAAAATTTTTAATAGCATTCATAAATAAATAAATATATAATTTAGTAGCATTCATATATATATATATATATATATATATATATCATGCTCACTAAGTTTTTAGCATTATTGTTAGGTAACCGACTAGTTTCTAAAAAATTAGTAACTATTTTTTTCCAGTTGTGTACATTCATTTTCTTATTTTACTTTTGTTATTTTTGTTAGTTTTTTTATATGTTTTCTTATTTTGTTTTGCTTTGTTCTTGTGTGCTCAGATTTCAAGGATAATTCTGGTGTAAGACAATAAGCAAACACTTCATATTTCTTAAAGAAGACCAAAAACTTGAGAGAACACTATATTGAAATAAAAAAGAGTGGACCAAGCAAGAATTTAAAGATACGTCGTAAGTACAACCTAATAATATGTAAGAAGAATATAAAACAATAATGAAAGAAATGGAATCAGGCACTATAAGGTCAAAGAGAAATGCTAATTAATTCAAGATCAAGCCCAATGTAATTTAGATGTTATAAAACTATGTATAATTTGGTGGATTACCCTAAAAGTTGATGGTTCTTTTCCTGTTTCATCTCTACTATAGAATCAAACATGAGAGTTTCTTCTCATCCAACTCCTCACGAATGAAATGATTGAAAAATTATGTAAAAAATATTTAAAAAATAAAAATAAAAATAAATAGAAATAATATATATTATAGAATATATATGTATATATATAGTACTATAATCAATTGTTGGAACCTTTTCATTTAATCTGTTTACTAATCTCTACATCCTAGATCTGATCAACTGCCCATCCTACCTCCTTTAGGTTCTTGACAACTCATCTTTGTCTCAGTAGAGTTTTTCAGTGGCATGTTTCGGTCTTCTTTTCCATTACTTAAAAAGAGTGAGCCACCGGTTCAGGTACAAGATACTATTATTACTACCTAGACAATTAAACATCCAACCCGTAATCACAACGACCTAATTGCAAGAGCGGGGCTTTAAGCGTCCTGCTTATGATTGTTGTTTCAGCAACCCTTTTAGTTTTTGAATCAAATAAGTCATTGTATTTCCTGATAGTTAGTATTTGTTGGGATAAAAAAAGAACCATAATCGTGGGCTTTTTTATGAAAATAAAAAGGAATCTTATCGAAAAAATTAATATATATTAGAATATATTTTTATTTCATTTTAAATTTTATTTCTTTCTTTTTAATAGATTTCTTTAGATTATATAAAATATAAAATTATATAAAATATAAAATTATATAAAATATAAAATAAAGATATTTTGAATGGTTTGAATAAAAAACATTTACACTTATGTTATATTATACTTAATCTTTTCGTTATAGATTCTACTTATTTCATTATTTCATTTTTATTGTTTTATATTTATAATTTTATTTAAGTATTTTGACTTAAGGATTATAATCTAGATTCTAACGAATTGGTGTGGTATATTCATATAATAATATATGAACAGTAAGAACTAGCATTCTTATTGAGACTATAACTTAGAGGGAAGAAAATAGATTTATGGATATAATCAAATATGCAGTATTTACAGACAAAAGTATTCGGTTATTGGCGAAAAATCAATATACTTTATGGATATATAGAAAAATATTCTATTTGGAAAAATATTGCGTCCAATAGGATTTGAACCTATACCAAAGGTTTAGAAGACCTCTGTCCTATCCATTAGACAAT
>JAOTAY010000007.1:2758122-2777596 GCA_025629805.1 Erythroxylum baracoense | reverse complement strand
ATCTAAATTGGGTGATTTTAAAGGAATTCCTAATTTTAATTGAGTGTTGAATTTTATTTTTCCATAGGCTAAATTTCCATTCATCATACCTATTATTTGATCATTTAAATATGTCATTCGTTCATCTATAATTTCCATTCTAATAGGTGAATCAATTCCTTCTTGAAAAGTTGATTTAAATAAAATTTGGATAGTTGACAAATGAATATAACCAATTTTATGTCTATTATTTTCTGGTATCTTTGTTAATTGTCTACGTATTTGTTCTTGATCTATTAGACTAATTCTAATATGTCCATTACATTGATTCATCTAAATAGGTGTTTCATGAATCATTTTTCCAAAGTAAATTATATTTTGTCTATAAAATAAATTAGTTATCCTTGATGACTGGATATCTTGTCTTGATTTTAATTTTAATTTAGTTTTTGCTATTTGTTTTTGTTTATCTTGTGTTAATAATGTATTTAAATGAAATGTTCCTTGGCTTTCTTCTAATTCTAAATTATTAACATCGAGTATTTCGGATGAATCTTTCTCTTTACTAGTCATAATGTATTATGAACATAAATTCTATGTAATTGTAATGATCTAATTAATGAATCTTTTTCATTTACAAACGTATGAAAAATTCGTCTGACCAGATCTAACTCTAAGTGTAATTCGTTTAGATATGAGAAATCTATGTTCTCAGATGTATGAGTTTCAACATATTGAATTAATCTATTTGCAACATCGATCATATGTAATCGAGTTGATTCTATAGATAGTTGACTTTCTTGAATATATCGTTCTAATTGGTGACAAATAGAACAATTATTCATTGATATAATTTATAATTAATATCATATTTCTCATAATTTTGTGTAAACCATTCGAGAAATTCATCTCGAAAAATTAAACACTGTATATATAAAAATTCTTGTAACTCAGGTGTAAATCCATATCTATCTATAAGGACTAAAAAGAGAAGTAATAAATTTGAATCTAATACGAAAAAACAAATTTCAATAAATTTAATCAATACTTGCATAAATAATAAACAACAGAAGAATAAAAATAAATAAAATACTGATAAACAAATTAATGAATGCATGCTTATGAAATGTAATATTGAATTTCATTTTTATAAGTTTGTAAATCAATTTGTAAATTATCATAAATTTCTCGACTCATTGCTAACATCTGATTTAATTCTCTAAAACTGGGTAGATAAAGTATATAGGGTGCATTTGAAAGAAGTTCAATTTGACTAGTTAATTGATCTATTTGTTTCTTATATTCTTGCATAAGATATTCAGTATTGGTAATTAGATTCTTCAGTATTCAAAGATTATTAAAATAAATGATAAAACAGATTTTATTTATGAAAAGAGGAGTATAAGAAATTCTTAGTCTATAAGTTTCTTGGTGCATTTGATATATATCTGACGCAGATCTATAGTGATCTTTTTTAGATCCTTGCCGTATTGAATCATTTTTGCATAATGATTGGTTAATTCAAAGTTATTGTCCTTATGAGCTTGCTTGTTTCGTGCATGAAATGTGCTGAGTTGGTCATCCATTTCGTCTTCTCTATCATAAAGTTTCTGGATTGATCTTTTTAATGCTTGTTTTTGTTCAAAATAACTCATTTTTGAAGAAAACAAAACAGAGATTAGTCAATTAGTTTACTAATTTCATCATACAATTGTTTTCTATGAATTAAATTATTTCGTTTTTGTTTTTGAAAATAGAAAATATTTTGTTGTCTATGAAAAATATCTGCTTGATTATGTGGAGTAATAGGTGTCTGTTCTATATATAACTGTTGTTGTTGAATAATATGATTAAAACGTTCTATTCTAAGATAAGTTAAATCAATTGATTCCTTTAAAAATTGTTTTTGCTCAAAATATGATCGCATGATAATGCGTAGGATAAAGTAATAATAATAATTCAAAAGAATGTATACATATGTATGCTAATGGTGATGGAAAAATTAATACTCATACACATACCTCAAAAGCCTTAATACCAATCACAGGTTTGAGCGGCTAGAGAGAGGTGAGAGAACGAGTAGTTTATTTTCACATAAATGAAGAGGTTACATAAGGTGCCTTATATAGGCAGAAAAAGGAAACTTAACTGACTACCTAAAGAATCAAGAAAAGCAAAAGAAAAGGTCTGAAAAGATACAAACAGAAGTGATATGACAAAAAGAAAAAGAAAAGATGCTAAAGTAAAAAGAAAAAGTAAGATTCGTCTAAAAAGACAAAAAAGAAAAAAGTAAGAAAAGACTAAAAGAGAATCTACATTATTTACAAGGTTTTTCGGTCTATACTGACACTTCTTTGTGTGGCTACATGATTCTATTCTTCAATAATTGCTTCAATTGATTTGCTGTCTTCTGCATCCTGTGTAGTCTGTGCTTGAGCAGTGCAGAAAGAACATTTATGCATAGGCTGATACTGAAACTGTTTGCAAATTGCATATTTCCATGTTTGATTTAAGCCTGCAAAAATACCATCTAACTGGATAAATGGCTTGATGAATTGTTGAATTAGCTGAAGTGCATCGGGGGTAATAGCTAACTTGTATGTGGAGATCATCATCACATTATTTCCTTTGTAATTGATCTTGATCGTAGAGTCTGACTGAATTCTGCTTGCTTGAACGAATACACCTTCGAGACATTGTAAATTAAAATGATTAACTAGTTCCCAATCAAATTCATGCTTCGGTGCTTCATCAATACTTAGATATAACCCAATTACTAATTCCAACTTGAATAAATACAACGCGTCCAACTTTTATTTCTCCATCATGTAGATCACCTGACGTAAAAATCGGATAACTGCTCCAAATTTTGATGAATATTTCTTTATCTTTGGCAAAACGATCCTTGTAGTTTTTGATAGCTTGAATAAAGCCAGAGGGAAATTCTGAAAGGATGTTTAAATGAAGTAGATAAATTGTATCAATGAGTCCACTCTGAAAAAATAGGTAAGTAGTAAGTGGGTCTGCATCAGGAAGGATAACTGCTTTCGGTCCATACTTTCCTTGATTCTGTGGATAGTATTGATAAATATTTGAGTCCTCGGTCTAATTGTTGAGTGCTTGAAAATATTCATAAAACATTTCTGATGTCAATTTTCGAGCTTCCAGTTGTACATCTTTGGTTGGGATTGAATTGATGCGATCCATATTGGGTATTTTGCCTAATGAGACCATTTTGCTGGTTGATGCAGGTGTTTCCAAAGCTTGTTTATATTGCAGTCGAAGTTCTGGATTTTTGAATTCAGCGAATACTTTTTCTGCTTCTATGCGAGAAGTGAAACTCTTGTGTAAAATGCCTGATCTTCCTGTAATATGTATAGCTGCCTTACGCCATTTGTCATAAAGTCCTGCCATAGGTCCATTGTAAATTACATAGGTTTTTCCTTTAGCGTAATCTTGCTTCTTTTGTGAGGCTTGAATAGTAGTTGCTGGTTGTGAAGAGGTGCTTTAGGTAATTTGTGAGGGAGTGACTAAAGGAATAGATTCAGTGGTTGTAGCTGGTTTGGCAATGTTTATAGGAGTGTTGGATGAAGGAGTGGTTGATGGTGAATCTGTACGGTTTTGTTTCAACATTTGAATAGTGGTTTGAAGCTGGTTAATTTCTTTAGTAGTAGATCTAACTTGTTGTTGTAGGATCAATAGTTCTAATTCCTTCTGAGATAATGCTTCTTCCAATTTCAAAATAGCTGCTTCCATTCTCGAGTCAAAATATATGCATGATAATTTTCAGAAGATTGAATATACTTAATAGTATAGTTATGTTGGCTTAATTCCAGTTGCCAACGAATAAGCCTGCCTTGATTATAATTGGTTCTTATTGTATACTTATTGAATCCACATAGATACTTTGAATCCATTTGCACTTGAAATGCAACGGGTAATAAATCCATTCTCCACTTCCTTAAAGTTTTGAGAAGGGCTAGTATTTCCTTTTCATGAGTTGTATACTTGAGTTCAAAGGAACTAAAAGTTCCATTTGTATATTTGCATAGTAGATGCTTCTTTGTATTGGGTGGTTGTGCCAAAAGACACCATGCCCATGTATCCATACTTGCGTCGGTTTGCACCAATAATGTATCCATCGGAAGATAATTATATAAGAGAGGAAGATGCTTACAGAGAGTTTTTAATTTCTGAACTGCGATTGTGTCCTGCTTCGTCCAATTCCATTGAAGCTTGGGACTGCATTTTAGTTGTAAACATTTTTGTTCTTTGGCTAAATCCTTAAGAAATCCTTGGTCAGAAATATAATTTAACGACCTAAAAATTGTTGTACCTGTTTTGGATTGTTGAGTTTATCAGGAAATTCTTATAATTTAATCAATATATTAGGCTGTAATTTTAAATATCCATTATTAAATTCAATTCCTAAATATTCAATATTTTGATGTCTAGTTTCTTGTGAAACTTCCTGTTGATGTAAAATTATATCTTTTCCTAAAAATTCTTTGGATATTTCACTTGCTATTACATGAAATGTATGAACATCTGTATCAGCATTTTGATATTGAGTAGTATTTTTTAATGCAGTTTCATTATCCGTTAAAAATGTTTGAACTATACCATTAGTTTTATAAGTAATAAAATTCCATAAAGATTTTTATTAATTGTTTCTCCAAAAGGTTTATCTATTTGTAATAATAATTGAATCTTATTTGACCATTCTAAAATTAATTGTTCTGGATTTAATACACAATCGATATCTAGAATTCCATCAGGTCCTAATGATGTATGTTTTGGGTGATATTCGAGTGGGTATTTTCGCACTTTTGATCCTTTTTTATAATAACCTTGTCGATTTAAAAATTCTTCGTCATTATCTGATGTCCAACTATAAATATTTGGTTGATAATCTTTTTTTTCTTTTTACACCAATAGTTGCTTCGATATTTTCTTTTGAATCTTTTATGCCGCTTGTACTTGGTTGATTAGTAAAAATATCATGATCGGATTCATATCCATAAATAATTTCATCTTTATCAATTTCTTTTCCTGTAACATTATAATTATGTTCATTTAATGGTTCACTGCTAATATTTTGCTCTTTGGTATCGGATTTTAATGTTAATCGATTAATTAAATGTATAATATCATTTAATTGTATTTGAATAGTTTTTTCTACTTATTCTATATTATTGTCTGATGCGATTAATTCGGTAGGTATATATATATATATATATATATTAATGTACGTATGTATGTATATATATTAATGTATGTATGATGGGGTGAGCCACTGAGCTTAGCAGCTCACCCCATCATTTTCCACTCTGCAGGTACAGACAAAGCAGGTCATTGAACCTTGCAAACTTCGGCTGACTTGTAACTAAGTTAGTTCAGGAATTTTTGATACTTTATAAACATATCAAATATGAGCATTCATGATTGTATTTTTGTATTATACTACTGATTTGGCTTCTGATATGTAATTTAAAGTTATGTACAATCTCTGTTTTGTCAGAAAAATGACAGTAAGAATTGCAGAGTTTCTCTTTTGAATATATACAGAAATTTCTTCTCTATTAAGTGTCAATTGTGGTTGGGAATAAAATTGTTAGTTATGTGATGGCTTTTGGATGGGTTTTCTTTAAGTAAATTTTTTTAATAGGAGTTTTGTATGTATGGTTTATGTTGTTGGTTTTGGGTTTTGTGATATTGTGTAAGGTGTATATAGACAGCAGGGAAAGAAAAAGGGGGGAAGCAATTGTGTTCTGAATCTTCAATGAATAAATTGTATTGATCTAGGCAGAATTAGATAAATTTGTCTTAATAAAAGTTGTAGCTCTTTCTCTTAGCTTTCTAACGACATAAAGTTCATAATTTTTGGACTTAAGGATTGAAAGTTATGAAGATTAGAAGTGGGTGTTCAAAAGCTACACTGTTTATCGAATTGCACGATCGTGTACAAGCATGATCGTGCAAATTCCATTTTAGTTAGAAGCTCGCGATCATGGCTCTTACACCCGTGACATTCTCGCTTCTTTTTTTATTTATTTGTGTATTTGTTTTTACTACCAATTTACATTATCTAAAAATATAAAAAAATGTCTTTTTAATCTTTGGATCCACTTTGACAAATCCAAAGGAGTTGTTTCTTATTCTACACTAAAGTCACGCACCTAATCAAATTAATACCAGGATAAAAAATAAGTAATTAAAGTATAACTAAAAGAATATAAAAAATAAGTTATCATTTGTCTTTAATATTATATTGCTCCCATAAACAACACCAAAAACATGATTGATGTTTTCTCTACTATCCTAGTATAACATTATAACTAAAAGAACTTATCATTTTATGTTAGTATAGTGATGAGCAGAGGTTCATCCTTTAAGGAAAAGTATAATTATTAAGTCTAACCTTACTACTATTATCCAATCAACAACAAAAGGATTTGTTACATAAAAACTTAAACTAAAGTAAACTAATAATATTTAAGTACTACTAAAACTAAATCAAAAAAGAAATCAAATAATGATAACATTTAAAATTAAATTTCTCCTAATGTCAAATTGAATTCTTAATTCAATTATTTAGAGATTATATAATTAGACCGATAAAATCTCTTAACATAATGATTTATCACTTTTTAGTGTACAACCATATATCCTTAGAATGATTGATCAAGATCTTTATCTAATTAACACATCTTAAAATGCCTTAATATCTATAAAATTCCATTAATACCATAATCACCATAAAGGACTATTACTATTACCTTATCCAATAATATTGGTGCCTAACTTAATCTATATATAACTTCTTTTGACAATATTTATAAGAAAAATTATTATCATGTTTAATCTTACCCTTGTATCAAACTAGCATTAAAAACAACACCAGTATTTCCTAATCATAAAAATCTTTATTCGAAAATTGAATAAAGTCATACAAAATTTAACTAGACTTTTGTCTATTTAGATATAAAATAAACAAATCACTAATCATCCTTAAAATCATAAAAAATATAGAAAATATAAAATATATTTACTACTTACCTCAATAATGATCTTAATATTTTAATTGGATTTGTTGCACTGGAATGATTCTTGATCTTTGATCTTATTGAAGGAGGTTGCAAGATGTGTACTCTAATGCTCTTTCTCTATAAATAACTCTAATCCTTATTACAAAATAAAAAGATGTAAAACTAAATTAAAACTTATTTTTAAAAGGTTTTATGTCTTTTTAAAAAGGCTTTTCAATTATGAATATGATATAGGACACGACCTTGTACCATATTATCTCTATGCAAAACATGAGCTTTAACACACTTGTATTCAAGACTGTGTTTAACATTATTTCTTCTCATCACGCCACACGAGCTCTCACCACCATATAGGCTTTCAATCGGTTATATAAAAGGTTGTTTCTTGTTCACCGAACTTTTATTAGAGAATATGCCTTAGCACATAGTCGTGTTTAATCTTTCAACCATCTATTTCTGTTTAATGTGGAACATGCTTTGGCACATGGGCATATGTTAAGTTATTTAAGACAAAATTGCTTTTTCTTTATGATCTTTCTTATACCTCCTCCTATTCTTGGTTAATTTTATTTCTTGGTGAAATTCTCTACAATTACCTAAGACACAACATAAAATTAATCAAATTATGGTATTTTGCATTGAAGATATAGTAAAATATTTGCATAGTTCATGCAAATCATGTAATATGGTGTCAATAAGAGATATCTTAAATAAAGTAAAGTCACACTTAGTGTTAAGATGAACCTTACCTATCCATCCATAATGTTAAACTATTGAATTGCTTAGGACTATATATTACATATAATATAAATTTTGTTCCATAACAAAGATGAATACTAATAGTTAAAAAATGATTGTGACATGTTAAATCATTAACTTAATTCTATATTTGGTTTAAAGCCTTTGTTTAATAGTTAACAAAAGAATGAAAGAGTATTTTAGGAGATTATTATGCAACCAAACCAAGTTTTGCTAAGAGACTATGTAGTGGTAACCCAATTTATATTTCCATATATGACTTATTAGTGAATATAAGAGAGAGGTGCCTCAAAAATAGTCAATTCCTCCATGGTTGAGTTGGGAGAATAAGTTAGGAGTTTCATAGGTCAATTCTAAGATTAACCTTATATGATAGCTTCTTATGCATGTAAAATGCACCAAAAAATAAAACCTAACTCTGCACATTAAGATTTACAGCAGTAATGAGTAGGGATTGTATCCACAAGGAGTGTACGTGAAACTTTGATAATGAAAAGAATTGATGTTTGGGATATGAGGGGTCTGGTTGGATGCAATTAAGAAAATAAATTAAAATTAAATTAATGAAAACAAATCAATTCAAACAATTGAATATTGATAAAATTGATGAATGTGTTTAAATTTTAGTTATTGGTTCAATCTCAACCTACACATAAACAAACATACTTTATTATCTTGTTGTTTTCACACCTATCTTAGAAACTATTAATCGTAGGATAACAATAAGCTTTGTTAACTCCAGTATTCCCTTAGATCTTACAACAACAACAATAATAACAACAACACTTAGTAGAAATCCCGCTAAGACGTGGGATCTAGAGAGGTCCAGTAATATGCATCTTACCTCTAACTAGTAAAGAGGTTATTCCCTCTTAGATCTTGTTTAATAAAAATAAGCTTTTTCACTAAACCTAGATATCGAACAACCAAGAATAAGCTCTCTAGATTTAGTAAGATAGCTATAATACAAACCAAGAAAATAGATTAATCTAGACAACACCACATAAGCTTGGGTTATTTAACCTAAGTTATGTTATCCCTAATCATTTAACACCATTAGTTTACCACAGATAAATCGAAAGCTTAATTATTACGTATTCTATTAAATATTTTGGCAAAGGGTTTATATAAAAAAATCCTATGAAAGCATTCAAATCATTCTTATAGAAATACCTAAATCAATAAGCAAAAATAGCATAAACAATCTCTAAAGAGAGAGAGAGAGAGTCAACAATACACAATGAAGAGATGCAAAATTGTGATCTTTGGCTTCGATTTTCCCTTTGAATAGAAAGGAAAAAGGATTATTCCTCTATGGATCTCAAAGAAGTAAGTGTTCTACTTCCTTTCTTGTTCCAAAAATGATTCATGTTATGTTTGGCCACTCAAATGTCTATTTATAGGAAAAAATTAGGTTTTTGGGAAGATGAACAGTTGGATGCATGGTCGTGCATGAAATTGTATCTCACAAAAACACTCATTTCGTGATTATACACAACTATGCATCTTGCAAATCATGTCAAATTCTTCATTTTCTTGCATTTTATTGTCCCATATTCATCCTAATCCATCTCCTTCTTATTCCATAAAGACAAATGAGTTTGAACATCAAGAGGATGTCTCAAAGAATGTGCTTTTAACTCATTTTGTCTCTTCTGCTTCCAACTTGTACCTAAAACCAAATATGAATCAAAATAAGTATCTTAAGCATTTCATAGCATTAATTGTTAAGTGTTATAAAGTAAATGTATAATCAATTAAGCACCCATCAGCTTCCTAATGCAAGCATAATTAACCCAAAATAGGGAATCTATTGTATGTATGCTTGCGACAATCATAAGAGCTAGAGTTAGAGAAATTTTGGAGGTAAATATTTATCTTTAATTGAAGATAATCTTCAATATAAATGTGACCTAAATCATGTCAAAGTTCACTAAGTTACAAGTGAAGCCATAATTTTAGGCACGATTATGCCTTAGACTATGCCTAACTTAACATAATTATAAGAAGATCCATAGTCTTAGTCACAGGCATGTCTTAAATCATAGTTATTAGCATTAACATATTTGAAACCAACATAGCCTAATCCATGGTCATGTCCTAGGCTATGCTGAATTAAAATTCTAATTTTTTAAAATTTTGTATTTAAGGCAGCATTCTTTCAATCTGAGATAGTTTTGAGATATTTATTTTTTGAGAACTTCAAAGCTTCTTTGCCTAATTCTTCATAAAACTTTAGAGTTATCAAAGAATTCCTTTTGTTTAATGTTTATATACTTTGAATTTGGCTCCTTATAGTATCTAAGTTAATTCTTTTCTACATTTATTTTAGGTTTCTTAGGTTTGATTGAAACATGTTTATGGTCTTTACGATATATTCCTAGATAGTTCACATCAGTTGGTATCAGAGCTTAATTCTAAATCAGGTGAGGCTATCCTTTTCATTTTTATTGTTCAAATTAAGTTATATTCCTTAAAAAAGTTAGAGAAAATTGTATTCCTTATAATTCTTTTTTTCATGTAGTTTACTATTTTTAAAGTTTGGATTAAAAATTAAATTCCATTATCTTTCTATTTTTAAAGTTTACCTATCTCCACTTTTGTGTTAGGATTTCCTCTTTTTTCAATTCCTTTCTTTTACCATTCCTATCAATTTTTCATATGGTTATAAAAAAAAAATAGTGAAAGAACTGTTACTTTAAGAAATCATTTCCAAATATAATTTCAAATTCTTTCTAATCTTCTGTGTTTTACTTGATTTCCATATTCTTTGCTTAACCTGTGAGTTATTTTTATTATATTGACCAATAATTCTTAGGTTTTTTCAAAATTTCACAAGGTTAAATTCTTAGTTGAGTTTGTTTAGTTCTTTAAATAACTTATGAAGGAAAAAAAAAAGAGTAGTTTGTCATCCTTGAGAGTAATCACGTGAGGGAGTGTATAAGAAAAATGATTTTACTAACTTTTCTTCCAAGATTTTAACTATATCTTCGAAAGGAATTTCATCATGAAGGAGAAGAAAGAGAACTCTTCCTTTATATAGGCTATGCAGCAACAAGTTAAGAGAATGAATATGATGTATGTTAAGGTTAAAGATATAGTGGAGAAGCAATTACGGTAAATTTTTGAATTAAAAGGGAGATGACATCTTTGAGTTTATAATGATGGGAGGTATACTAGGCATAATTTAATAGTTCTATAAGAGGGTAATAAGAAGAATGATGCATTTAGAACTAATGGCCTTGATTTAGCCTTTGAGGTTGAAGGGGTAGGTTTAGGACTCAAAGAGGAGTTAGGCATAACTGGTAGCACAAGAGGAAACATAAGTTTGAGAAGGAGACCGTAAATTCTTTTTAAGTTTAGAAATGATCCTAAATCTTTTTTAGAGTAAGAGACACAAATATAATTGATCTTTGAATACCATAGTTACTTAGAGGATAAGAAGATAAAGTTGGCAGTAGTAGAATTTAATGATCATAAAATAATTTGGTGGGATCAAAATAATTACTAGTATGAGAATAAATCATAAATGACTTGGAATAAATTAAAGGCTCTTATAAGGAAGAGATTTTTGCCAAACCATTATTGCATGGATTTGTATCATAGGTTACAAATTCTTACCCAAAGATCAAAGAGTGTGAAAGAATATCATAAGAAGATGGAAGTAGTCATAATATAAGAAAATGTAGAGGAGGACAGAAAAATGACTACAACAAGATTCTTAAGTAGGATGAATAGAATTATGGCTAATATTGCAGAGTTTAACGTTATTTAGAGTTGGAAGAGATGGTGTATGTAGCTATATGAAACACTAAAGAATATCTAAGTACCCCACTAGTACTAGTGATTTTTGGATTCTTGATTGGGAAAAGGATGATAGAGATTCTTTTGAAGCAAGATGATGTCTATAATTAAAGCATACGTAAAAACCTCCCAAAATAGATGTATTATATATTTTTAATTATTTAGGAATATGTTATATCACATCCCAATACCCAAAGAAGAGGTTTATCATCATGAAGGATGATGGAGGGGTGAAAAATGCGAGTGATTCTAAAGAAAATGAATCTAAGCCAATATTTAAAGATACTAGTGATAAAGATGTTAAGTATGCCATTAAAGGCAAGATGTTTATTACTATAAGAGCATTAAATCTTTAAATCGAGGAGAATGACCTAGATCCACAAAGGAAAAAAAAATCTATACTAGATGTTACAGTTATAACAAGGTAAGTATTATGAATATTATTGAAAGGACTTATACTAATATAGCATTATTTTTATAAAGAAATTGAGTTTGCTTACTGTGAAGCATACAAAGCCATACAATCTTCAATGACTAATTGAATGTGGTGAGGTTAAGGTTACTAAACAAATGTTTATTTCTTTCTTGGGTGGTAGATACTATGATAGAATGTTATGTGTTATGGTGCCTATGCATGTTAAACCTTGGAAATTTGATAGAAGGGCCATAAAAGTTGGCATTGCAAATAGGTATTCATTTTTTATAAACAATAAATTCATTACTATTTTACCTTTAACACCTAAGTAGTTATATGAAGACAAATTGAGATTGAAAAGACAAATTGAGATTGGATCTAAAGCATGTCAATTATCCAATCAAAACAAGGTTATTTTCCATTGCCTATAATACACTTTACCTTATCCCCGATGACATCTTTAAGGTTGAGTATTTGTTTAATACGAGCCTTTGGTTTAACAATCTAGAATCTTTTTCTCTCTTAGGAATTGAGTACGAATTCATTAAACCCATAATGATTTATGATCTTTAAAAAGCTTCCAAATTCTCTCAGTAATGAAAACCTTATTCATCATTCTAATAGAAGTCAAGCCTAGACCTCCTCTAGAGTTCGACAAATATAGTTCAATCTGTTTTATCTTGGCTCTAAAAACATCACTGTTATCACATGTCTCTAATTTTTTAACATTATATGAATTAATTTAGTTAGATTTAATGGAAGTAATAGATGATACGTTTAATAAACATGTAGAGTGTTTAAAACGAACATTATCAATTGATGTCTTCCTAAAAATGACAAGAATATGCTATTCAAATTTCCAATCCTTCTAAAAAACTAAATCAAAAAGTGATAAGCAATCATTAGAGGATAGTTTGGAGGTAGTGATAAGAATGCCAAAATACGTTAAAGGAGGCTGTTGATGTTAGGATTCTGTAAATTGTGACATTTGCTCAACTACCTTTAGAGATTGGTATACTACCTTTATTAGGATTGCTACAAAGCCTTAATAATTTGGTAAAAATTACCGAGGAATTTAGGAAGCCTCATACAGATTTTAGATTAACTTTGTAGAAGAGTAATAAGTTGTTTACAAATGAAATTTGATAATTATTTAGTATTTATATTTTAAATTTCAAATAAATAAATAAATAAATTTTATAACTCCTAACTTATTTAATAACTTATTTTAACAAATATATTGAAATTTTTATTATTTACTGATAAATTTTATAAAAGATATTCAAATAAAATTAATTCAATTATTATCAATAATAAAAGTATAATTAAATTGACTTTGACATTCAACCAGATAGGTTTTTTATTTTAAAAATAAAAATAAAAATTAGAGAAAAAATAAAAACTGCAATAAAAATATAAATGAAATTAAATAACCCATAAGGATTTATACAGGATGTAGAAATTGTGTTAACCATTAAATTAATACCTTAAAGTCTTCTCCTATTTTTGTTTTTATAAAAATAAATAACATATTTACAAATTAAGGATACATAATTAATTAAATATGTGGAAGCACCTTATTGGCTAAAAAATCGTATTAATTAAATAAATGATTAAATAAATATGTGATTAACCTATACTTAATTATATATCAATAAATGAATAAATTTTAATCACCAAATTTAACAAATCTTTACTCATCATTGTTGTTAATACATCGTCTTTGAGGTGTATGGTCGTATGGTTGATGTTATTATTGCTATGATCAAAGAAGCATTCCCCAATTCCCTTTTAGAAAGATCAGAAGTGATTAGAACTATAATTGTATGAAGTTAAAAAGAACTCAAATGCAAAAATAGTAAGATAATATGCTATGACAACAATGTTGCACTTGCTACTGATCAAGAAGGAAATCTAAAGGGAAATTCAAATTTTAGGTGTGATTGTGTGGGAATTGAGATAATTAAATTTTACTAAATTAATTTCATTAACCCATAAAATTTTATAAGATAAAACATTCAAATGAAAGATGAAATAACATTGAAAATAATACTTAAACATATTTGATTTATAATATTTCAATGAAATAAATAAATGTAATAAATGAAATTTGATTATATCTAAATTAGGATGCAATACTAATTTTAGTTTATCATAGGCAAAGACACTCTTATTGGCCTAATAACTCTATAAATAATATGGATATGTAAATAAATTGAAGTTAATTATTTTTAATTTCTCAATTAAATCATTTGAATAAAAAAAAGAGAGGATGTGAGTTTAAGTATATATTGTATTGTGGGACATATTATCATGTGAATCATTACTATATTAATTAGAAATATTATCATTGATAACCATATAAATGATTTATCAATATTATAATGATGTGACAAGTGATAATTTGAAATTTTGAATATCATTTGTATCAATATATTGTGCTTAAAGATCTCATCACCTCAAATGTAAATTATGACATGGTTGATAGATGAAATTTTTTCTAAGATCATTAGGCATTAGTCTTTACTTTTCAATAGTTTGCCTTTTCTAAGTTTGTCACATCTCTTATCTTTCTTGGCTCCTGTTGAAATTTTGCTAGATAAATGCATTTCTTTTTTATTTTTCAAAAATAATACATATAATAATGTGATAAGTTATAACTTATGTGGGAATTACATGTTGCACTTCTATCAACTATGTTAATATAAAGTAATTTATTAAAAATTTAAACATAATACAGTTAAATTAAGAAATTTTGAGGTTAAAAGATTCCATGAAAAAGTACACATATTAGAAAGGCCAAATATGTTATTATTTATTACCCAAACAATACTCAAATTTCATTTAGTCTAAATATGCTTCAAGTAAAAAAAAAGGGGGTAAAACACATGACTTTGTGAGTTAATTAACCTTTAAAAATTTTATATTTTTAAAAAATTTATGTAATTTTAAATTTTAAAAAATATTAAATATTTATCTTAGATTTTTATTAAAAAATTATAGCGTAACATATGAGTCACCAATTAAATATTAATGACATGATGATCTAATTTAGTTTTTAAACTCCACTCAAGCTAACTTAACTCAATCTAAAACTATAAATTATTATAGTTATCTCAAATTATTTATGAGAATCGAGTTTAATTAGTTTGAATTAAATTTAAAAATTGAAATGAGTGGCCATGCTAATAACATTTAATTGATGATATTGTTTACCATGTCAAATTAGGGTGGATTAAATATAGAAGTGTATCAAGAGTTTATGTGACAAGAAGATATCATTCAAGCTCAAAGGAAAATCCTATCATGTAGCGATTAAGCCGACCTTACTCTCTGAGGCAAAATATTGGTTTATCAAACATGTGCATAGTCATAAGTTAATGGTGGCGAAGATGAGGATGCTCCATTAAATGTGCAACCTTACTATCAGGAATGTAATAATAAGAGAACTTAAATGTGGCTAATATTAATGTAAATTATGAGAGACAAAACTTAGGTGATTTAGACATGTTAATAGGAGATATGTTGATGCTCCTCTAAGAAGATGCTAGAGGATTGTACTTAGGGACTATAAGAGAAAAAAATAAACACCTAAAAAGAATTGAAGTAAGGTGATCAAGGAAGATATGACTTTATTGAAACTTACCGAAGACGTGATCTTCAATAAAAAGCTTTAGCATATTAGGATATGAGTAAAGAATCTCACATAGAGATGTCCTTCTCTTTCTTATAGACTTTTTTTAAATATTTTCCTTCGAATCTTATGTTTTGTATTTAACCTAATCTTTTAATGTATGGTTCTTCCCGTTAATTATTTACCCTAAATATTTCCTTAATTAACCTAAACATTTTCCTATTTATTTTATTTATTTACTTGTTTTCTTTCTTGTTTATTTATTTATTTTTATCTTTTTTCTTTTTTACCTTATTATCTATTTATTGTATTATTTATTTTATTACTTATTTTTATATTTTAAGTTGCATGTACTTATATTTATTTATTTGTTTTTATTTTCTTTTATGTCTAATCTTATTTTTATTTTTAATTATTATTACTTAATTATTTTAATATGTATTTTTATGTGGGTCTATCGAAAATAGACTTTCTATTAATTAGGAGAAGACTACATATTTTTACACCTCCTTAGCCTTCTCATTTCAGCGAGACTTCTAATGAGTAGTTATTGTTTAAAAAAATGTAAGAAAATACATTTTTTAGAAAATTATAAATTTTTTAAAATTTAAAATTTATTTTATTTTAAAATTAATTAAATTATAGAGAAAATCTGTACTTTTTTACCCTAAAAAATATCATATCTAATTAGTGCTGTGAAAAATGAAATACGTGCCAATAGTAGAACGGAAAATATCTCTGCAGCGGTTATGACCACAAACACACATACGAATGGCAGGAGAATTACTTGTGTAGAAGTAGAAGCCAGAAAAACTCGCTAACAGATCAACTGAAACACGAAACACTAAACCATTGTAAAAGCGCCACGTAAACCCTTGCCCAGCCACACCCTCTCTCTCTCTTCTTCCCCATGTTTAATAGTAAGAGAGGTCTGAGTGCGTTATATATACCAACAGCACATCGTCTCTCATCCTTTGCTTGAAACCCTGCTACTGCTTTGTTATTTATTAGTAATTGTATATTTACCAGTTCCCTTCCATTTTTAGTCATTTCTAGTCATACCCAGTAAAGCAACTGTTCTATTTTTTTCAAGGTACGTAATTTTCTTCGAATTCTTCATTTTGATGTGAATGGTAATGGTGGGTTTTGTTTCTTTTTGTTTTTAGTTTCGTTTTATTTGGACATAGACTCTTTCAGTTGGTTTTTAGTCGCTAAGTTCATTTGCTGGGGTTTTATTTATGTTAATTGTTTAAAGCTGCTGTCTTGTTTGTAATTTCCAAGTCCATATTTAAGTATAGATAACTTTAATTTATGTTACATAGAGGACATTGAATTCTATTTTACCTCTTTCGTGCTGTTAAAGGTGGGATTGACGAACAGCTTGTGCAATATCCTAGATTTATAGTCCAAGTTTCTAGTTTGGGTTGACAATGTAACGATTTATGATTGAATGGTTCTGGAATGGCTGTGCTTTGTTGGTGTCTCTTTTTCGTTTTGCATGAATTACTGGTAGCAGAATTTTTGTAATCTCAAGTGAACTTGATTGTTGGATGCTTATGTTGTCTTTGGATTCTTATTGGGACTGTACATGCGTTTCCGTGGTAACAGATGGCGACTTTAACAACATGTTTTGTGGGTGATGTATGCTTCAACACCAACAAGCCCAATTTGGGCAAAGAGTTCTATGGCAAGCATCTTTTCATTTCTTCAAGACTTCCATCCGCTGGTAAGAGGTCAAAAGTAGTCCTTACCAAGGCATCTTTGGACCAGAGGCATCATCAAGGGAGAAGAGGCTTTTTAAATCTTTTGTTTCGGAACGCCGGAATTGGTGCAGCCACTTTACTAGGGAACGGGAAAGCTTATGCTGATGAGCAAGGGGTTTCTTCCTCCAGGATGTCATATTCCAGGTTTTTGGAGTATTTGGATAAGGACCGGGTGAAAAAAGTGGACTTGTTTGAGAATGGCACCATTGCTATTGTAGAGGCTATTTCTCCTGAGTTGGGTAACCGTGTGCAGCGAGTCCGTGTTCAGCTCCCTGGACTCAGCCAAGAACTTCTTCAGAAGTTGAGAGAAAAAAACATCGACTTTGCTGCACATAATGCTCAAGAAGACTCGGGTTCTTTGTTGTTTAATTTGATTGGAAATTTGGCTTTTCCATTGATTTTAATTGGGGGTCTCTTCCTACTTTCTCGTCGTTCATCTGGAGGAATGGGAGGTCCTGGTGGACCCGGTTTCCCTTTGGCCTTTGGCCAGTCTAAGGCCAAGTTTCAAATGGAGCCAAACACTGGAGTGACATTTGATGACGTTGCTGGAGTTGATGAGGCAAAGCAGGATTTCATGGAGGTTGTTGAGTTTCTGAAGAAACCTGAGAGGTTCACTGCAATTGGTGCCCGCATTCCAAAAGGGGTGCTTCTTATTGGTCCTCCAGGAACTGGGAAGACTCTTCTGGCCAAGGCAATTGCTGGAGAAGCTGGTGTACCGTTCTTCTCCATATCAGGTTCTGAGTTTGTTGAGATGTTTGTCGGCGTTGGTGCCTCTCGTGTTCGTGATCTCTTTAAGAAAGCCAAAGAAAATGCTCCCTGCATTGTATTTGTGGATGAAATTGATGCAGTTGGAAGGCAAAGAGGGACAGGAATTGGCGGAGGGAATGATGAAAGAGAACAGACTCTTAATCAACTTTTGACAGAAATGGATGGTTTCGAGGGAAATACTGGCATTATTGTTATTGCAGCAACTAACAGAGCAGATATTCTTGACAATGCTTTATTGAGACCTGGACGCTTTGACAGACAGGTAGAAATACGTGGCACTTATTCTGATAACTTGCGTTTTAGACATTCAACTAGATATTAAACAAAGCTTTGGCACAGGTGACTGTGGATGTTCCGGATATTCGAGGCAGGTCAGAGATATTAAAAGTCCATGCCAGCAATAAGAAATTTGATGCAGATGTTTCTCTTGATGTGATAGCCATGCGAACACCAGGTTTCAGTGGAGCTGATCTTGCTAACCTCTTGAATGAGGCAGCTATACTTGCTGGTCGACGTGGAAAGACTGCTATATCTTCTAAAGAGGTTGATGACTCAATTGATAGGATTGTTGCTGGAATGGAAGGAACAGTCATGACAGATGGGAAGAGTAAGAGTCTTGTCGCTTATCATGAAGTTGGCCATGCAATTTGTGGGTACGTTGATGACCTAGATAATTTTCTTTTCCAAATATTATCATGTGTAGTTTTGTCTTGTGGTAGACCTAAGAATCCAAGTAGATGGCAGATGTTCTGAACATGCTCAGAGTGATATAAGTAGGATCCTTTTAGATTTGAAAGCCCCTTTGAAAGAGTAAGTGACCAGTGAATTATCTACTGAAATTCTCATCTGGGAAGAAAAGAGCAAGAATACATTTCTATGGGGCATTATACACTAGTCTTTACCTCTGAATTTGGCATTGTACATCTATATGTCACTAAATTCTTATTTTGAAGACCAGCTGAAACACAGATAGGATATGTCCTATGGAATACTAACTTGACCAAATCCTTATCTAGTTAGAGTCCAAATATAATGTATGTGAAATCTCAAGTGGAAGGTAATTCGTTTCCTGGTTTTGCTCTTATAGTTCTTCTCAGTTTCACTTACAATTTGGCCATGACTTGTTAATTATCTCCTCTGTGTGTCTCTCTAACTTGTGTTCATTCCTATCCCGGTGTATAAATGAAGAAAGGAAAACAAAACTGATAATGTGTTTACGTGATCTGTGTTAGTACCACTCCATGCAACCAACCTGTTAGTGCTAGCAATCAGCCCACTAAGCCCATCCAAACCTACATCCGTA
>JAOTAY010000007.1:2741953-2753826 GCA_025629805.1 Erythroxylum baracoense | reverse complement strand
CATATCACAATTTAGCACAATTATAAATATTCATTTATGCACATGTATGTATATGAAATATGTACAATGCATGTTCATGACAATCCTGGGTATCTTTTCATTATTCTCATTACATAATCATACATTTTTTAAAACTTACATAAGTATCATTTATACTTATGGTTTATACCTCAATAAAACCAAAAAAAATCAAAATTCATAACTCATTTCTTCAATTCAGATTTTCCTAAGACACAATTTCGGGTCAACGTTCCATGACAAATCTAATAATGAAAATGAAGTAATTAGAGGGTACTTTCTTCTAGAAAATTGTTCTTCTATCTCTTAAGTTGCTAATGAAACCAAGATCATTCAATTTGGCTCCGTATCCAATGAGTTATGCTCACAATACGACAAACTGTGTATAATTGAAATTTTGGTTAGTTCATGATCATACCCTCAAATTGTACAACTCATAACTTTCAACTCAGACATCTAAAAATTACAAAATTAATACCAATTGAAAGATAAGAGAATAAAATACAACTTTTGTGAAGACACATTTGTCTAATTCGGTCTCTATAAATACAGTTTATTTAATAAAAACAAGACACGAACATATAATTTCATCCATCAATTTACTGCACCCAGTTCTCATTTTCATGTCAATTTTTGAGACTCTTAACCACAGAATTCAAATTTGGTGTCTTCACGAAAAATGTAGCTGTATGTCTCTAGTTTAATCCAGATTAACAATCATCTCATTTGAATAACTATATCACAAGTTATGGCTAATATACAGAAGCTTAATTAGTGAAAATGTTATAACTACCATTTTCCAGCACCCACTTCATCACCATTTAGTCTCTGAATCCTTCCTTAAATCAACTTCAACGTTACACATCTATCAACTCCTTGATCATAATCATTAAACACTAAATCATCATCATAAATGCATTATTTAGCAAAACCATGAAGATTAACAAGCTACTTACTTGATTTCTCTTAAATGTCTTCAAATACAGCAAGAAGCCCTAACTTCCCATCTCACTCACGTACATCATCATGGAGGTTGGGAGGTTGGGTCTTTAGTGGGAAATGAAGAAGAGAGCAAGATGAAAGTAGCAAATGAAATATAAGAGGGCTAGGCTCAAAGTTGGTGAAGGGTGAGCAACAAAATTCATGAAGAAGGTGTAGAAGCTTGAAGAGAATGGAGAAGTCACGTAGAAGAAGAAGATAACAAGAACGAAACACCTAATGATCTTTTAAATTAAAAGCATCGTGATCTTAAGACATGGCTTGGCAAATGACACTTGTCACTTGCCACATGTCCTATTCTTATAACTTTAAACTAGGTTCTTTCATTTAACTAGTCCAATCAAATCCAATTTCTACTCCAATTGTCTTCCCAATTTTATTGACATAAGTCATTAAATCCCAAAGTCATTTATAAAAATTTCAACCATCATTTGACTCTTAATTCTACTTCCATTTATCGATTGTCTTGCCACTTGGAACTTTTCCTAGTCTAAAAATTTCCCAAAATTTTAGAAATTTTTCCTAAAATTCACCAAAATTTTTAAATAACGAAATACACTCTCCAAATCATTTTTCAACATATAAAAACCACAATTCTCAATAAAAAAATCACCTTTCACATATATAAATCAATTATACCCAGGAATTGTCAATGAATGTATGTAAAAAAATTTTCATGTGCAAAAATTCAATATTCACGTGTAGGTGCATATTATATAATGCATGAGCATGAAATGCACTTTCTAATTTCTTAATAATCTCTTATATTTACTATCAATGGTTCATCTTCATTCTAATAACATCTCATAGTTTACTATTATACAGATCAAGATATGCTTAAAAGCTAAAGTATGCTCATAACTAAGTTATGCTCCTCCAATGATTCCCTCACTTCCTTTCCATTAATCCTTTTGAAATCAACACCAAGGCTTCCAAATGCTTTTTTTAGAGATAGAAAATTGTGTTATAAATCTATTGGTTCAAAAATCACTTCATTTGGAGGTTGGACGATGAAGTTATGGTCAAAATACTATCATATCTGTCTTTTCGTCTAGTGCTTCGTCTGACGCTTCGTTTGGTGCTTCTGCTTCATCTGGCACTTCGTCTGGTGCTTCTGCTTCGTCTAGCACTTCGTCTGGAGGCCATATCTTTTGAATCCGAAGGCCAAAATTCTAAACTTTATATCATTGGAAAGCTAAGAAGAAGACCTACAACTTCAAAGAAGACAACTCTATCTAACTCAGCCTAGATCAATACAAATTTGCCCTAGAAGTTGGAACACGCTTCGTCTGGTACATATGCTTCGTGCCTTTTAAACTTAAGCGACTTGCCAAAAATTCCCTCAATTCATTCCAAGGAAAAATTCAAATTCCATGCTTATTTCATAAAATATTATGCTTAATTTAATCAAACAAAAAATTTCGGGGGCCATCAACATGGGTAACGGGATGTTACAGTTGCTACATGTGCTTCTTCTAGAATCTCCTTCCTCAGATTCTCAACATCGAGTACACATAACTTCTATTTCAACCACAATGTCTCATCTCTCATTTCAAATTCAGAATCTGAATTCACTTTCAACTTCTTAGTTAGCTTCACCATTTCGAGATCTTTGCTTTGAACCTGTCTGATTCTTTTATGTAAAATTGGTCTTAACTTCAGTGTAGCTACCAATGCCTCATTCTGCCTCAAATTCAGTTTCACATGCAAAGCTCTCAAGTGTACTAGGTTAGGCAACCTAGATAACTTTACTTGAGTCACACTACTATTCGATTTCCAACTTAATGCATCAGCTACCACATTAGCTTTTCCCGAATGATACTCGATTGTACAATCATAATCTTTCAACAATTGTAGCCATCTCCTCTGTCTTATATTCAACTCTTTTTAGCTCAACAGATATTTCAGAGTTTTATGATCAATGAATACCTGAAACGTTTCACCATATAAGTAGTGTCTCCAAATGTTCAAAGCAAATATTACTGCAACAATCTCTAAATTATGTACCTGATAATTGAACTCATGAGACCTCAATTGTCTTGATGCATATACTATTAACCTGCCATACTGCATTAGTACACATCCTAACTGTACAATAAATAGCCTCCAGATCTAGATGGAATAGCTAACACCGATATTATAGTTAACCAATGTTTTAGTTCTTCAAAACTTCTCTGACATTCATCATTCCATCTAAAAGGCACATTCTTCCTCAGAAGCTTTATCAAAAGGGCTAAGATTAGTGAAAACCCCTCGACAAACCTCCGGTAGTATTCGAATAATCGAAGAAAACTCCAAATCTCAGACACATTCTTCGGAGCTTCCTACTTCATCACTGCTTCGACTTTCTTTGGATCAACTTGTTACAGACACTGTGACCCAAGAATACTGCTTGATCTAGCTAAAATTCACACTCACTGAACTTAGCATACAACTGTTTCTCTCTCATTATCTGTAGAACCAATCTTAAATGCTCTGAATGTTCTTCTCTACACTTCGAATATACCAAGATATCATTAATAAACACAATCACAAAACGATGTAGATATGGTTGGAATAACTTATTCATTAATGCCATAAAAGCAGTTGGGGCATTCATCAACCCAAATGACATCACCAAAAACTCGAAGTGCCCATATCTCGTTCTAATTGCACTCTTTGGTACATTAGCCTCAGCTATCTTCAACTGATAATATCCTGATCTTAAATCAAGTTTAGCGAACACCTGAGCTCCCTATAACTGATCAAGCAAACCATCTATCCTCGGTAGAGGACACTTATTCTTTAATGTCACTCGATTCAACTGTCGATAATCAATACACAACCTCAGAGTTCTATCCTTCTTCTTTACAAATAATACCGGAGTTTCCTTAAGGTGACACACTGGGCTCGATAAAACCTTTATCTGATAACTCTTGTAACTAGGTCTTCAATTCCTTCAGTTCCATAGGTGCCATCCTATATGGAAGAATTGATATAGGAGTGGTACCTGAAACGAGGTTTATTGTAAACTTCGTCTCCCTTTCTGGGGGTAAACTCAGTAGTTCTATAGGAAACACATCCAGGAAATCCCTAACAATGGGAATATCTTGAATGGTCTATTCATTCCAGGTATCAACTATATGGGCCAGATAAGACTCACATCCACCTTGAATCAATCTTAAAGCACTCATAAATGAAAATATTCAGGCTGGTACTGCTTGACTAACTCCTCAAAACACCACTCTCGGTTAATTAGGAGATTCAAGAACTACTTCTTTAGCATAACAGTTCATCATAGCCTGATGAGCAGTGAGCCAATTCATGCCTAGAATAATATCTATTTCCTTTAACAATAATACAATCAAATCAGCTTCTAACTCTGCCTGATCAATCTGAACTGTACACCCTTTACATACCTCACTAATCACTGTCGTGCTACCCATTGTAGTACTCACCTCTAATCCACATTTCAATATCTCTCTCTCACAATGCAATCTAGATACCAGATGTGGTGTGATGAATGAATGTGTAGATCCTGGATTTACCAATGCAAATGTTTCAAAATTCAAAACATTCAACACACCTACTACCACATTTGGGGAGATCTGTGCCTCCTGTCTGGTGATAGCATAGACCCTGGCCTAAGACTGCGACTAGTTACTTTGTACCTCAGTCCTGACACCGGGCCCTGCAAATTGTGCTCTACCTCTACCTCTGCCTCTCTGCACTAATCCAGTAGCTCAACTCTGTTGAATCATTGTCTCAATCATCGTTCCTCCTCTAACTCCAGAATGTGGTCCCAAAGTCTCAAAACAATCTCTGATCTGATGCTCTACAGAGCCATAACAAAAACAAGCTCATGACAATCTCCAACACTCACCACCGTGCTTCTTACCACAATGTTCACAATTAGGCATCTTTTGTGACTGCTAAGAGGCAATTTGTCCTCTACCTCAACCAATATGAAAAAATCCACCTCTTGATCTAAATCTTAATTGTCTCAATCTAGTATAGATTCGAGACAATCTGTTCTAATGTTTACTGAAGTTTTTACCAGAATTAGCCTGAGATTCAACCAGCTTCTTCCCTATAGATACCTGTCTGTACTCTCCCTGACATCTTTTAACAACTTCTTAATTATGATCGAGGCCGCTAGTAGTTTCGTAAAACTACCCAAATTATAAATGGCTAGCCTCGTTATGATTTTCATATTCAACCCGTCCTCAAACCGTCTACATTTTTCTTCCCCAGTTAAGATCAATGTAGTTGCATACCCCATTAACTCATTGAATCTTATCTCATATTTTGCCATGAGCTTGCCTTGCTTCAGATCTAGAAATTCTTTCATCTTCCAATCCAGATAAATCTTAGGCATATAATTCTCTCGAAACACCCTCAGAAAAATCAAACTACAAGGTCTGGTGGTACTGCCAAGAATAGTCTTCCACCACTGATATGCTGGACCTTGTAAAAGTGAGACCGCATAATCAAATCTCTCATCTGACTCACAGTCCATCTGATCGAACACTCTTTCAGTTCTTTCTAACCATCCTTCTGCCTCAGCAGGCTCTGTACTTCGGTAGAAGTCCACAGCCCCCTACTTTCTCAACTTATCGTATCTCCTTTCTCTCCTCTCCGAAATTATTGGTGGCATTTGTGCAAAGTCAGTTATAGGAGACTCTTTATTGGCTCTGACAGACTCTATATTAGCTGATTCTCTAACTTGATCACCTGTAGTAGATGACTTATAACAAAAATAATTATGATCACTTTCCGAATCTCTCACTATATATCATGTCTAAATGTTCTTCTATGCCCCTATGGATGCCAAACCATGATCTGATACTAAAATTGTAATATCCCATTGTCATAAAGTATATATCCGAACATCTAGAGGACATTCAGGTACATATCCTATGACAATGGTATGTTAGAGCAAACATAATCTCTTAAATGACATCATAAAAAATACACAATAATTAAAACCTTAACTCTTCATTTCATTCATTCATAAAAGTTTCATTCATTCACAAAAGTTTACGTTGTAGTCATTAAAAATACACAATACTTAAAACCTTAACTCTTCATTTCATTCATTCATAAAAGTTTCATTCATTCACAAAAGTTTACATTGTAGTCATTAAAACAAATATTTACCTTACCAAACATGAGAAAGTTTACAATCCTTTATACAAAAGTTCTACATGTCAAAGAAGCTACATAAACATAACTACAACTCATCTGATGTCAGCTGATAGACCTTTGAGCCATATCTTAATCCAAAATGTTCCTCTAGAAAATATTAGGAAATAGGTTTCCTGTCTTGTACCTGAAAAGCCATGTCGCAGTTTTTGATGAGTTTTGCGAACTCAATGAGTGAACAATCATTGATGATCTCACTCAAGTCAAATACACAAATATCACACAATCAACCAATTTCACAAACATTTTCTATCTTAATAAGACATAATGAATGTCACATATTGCACATACATTCTTTCAGAACATGTATAACCCAATCAATCACATTATCAATCAATCATATTATCGTGGCATATCACTTTATCATCATAATTCCAGAAAAGGTTTTATAATCACATATTTCATAATCATAAATATACAAATACAAATGCATATGAGACTCCAAATTTGTTATTATTTTTATGACCGAGTGCCTTTTAGATACTATCCCATTAAACGTTCAGTCAGATATAGAAATCATGAAGCCAGGCTCTAGATGTAGATAACAGAATTATGAGCTTATAACTCTTTCAGACTGGCTACTTCGGTCACAACGCCTTTATCTGAACATGCATTTATTGTAATGCATCAAATTATAGAATATGTCATGAATAGCATTCACTTATGATGCACAGACAGAATCTCATATTCATCAGACCTCAGTCCGGCATTCAACTTTTTGTTAAGTATTCAGAAATCATTCAGAATTCAGATGCAAACAGAACACTTCCAATACATTCCCGAATATCAAACTCCTCAAACCATTAAAGTCTAAAATTCACATACAGATCATAAACAGTTCAATAGTTGGAAGTTAAACAGAATAAACCAATCCTAGGAAGATCATCTAGGTTGACTCATAGTACGCTCCTGTATAAGCTAATGCCTGGATGGTCTAGAAATGTCGGAATGATGGCGTACGTCTTAAGCATCTAAATACATATACTAAATTTGTACACATTACTAGCTTGATCAATCAAATACATATTCAATTATGGACAAATATATGTGCTATATGCTATGCATGCTCAATGACCTTCCCGGGTACGTTAATCATAATTCATAATCATTCAAACTTTATACTAGAATATGTCTTGTCTACATTTAAGTTAATACCTTAAGTACACTTAATTATGCTCAATTCAATAACCATACATTTACTAACTCTTTTCTAGCATTACAAGTATTCACATAATTCCCAATTCTCATTCATTCATTTATAATACGATATTCATAACCTTTGGAATACATTTTCTTTCATATGAACATTTCATTCCTTTAACACTCACGCATTCCCAACTTAGATGCATTATTACCAAACATTCCTTTCCTTAAAGTATAGCATCAATTAACATCTTCAACTTATCCAATACTTTAACCAACTTATCAAGCATCAATCTAGGTTCATTTCAAGTCCTAATCAAGTCCAAATGCATCATAGTTAAGTACCTCATCTTTAATTGGTTCAAACATTGCACAAATCTAAGATTACCATGTAAAAGCACTGCCAAAAATCATGGGGGTTACCTCCCCACGATCGTGACAGAAGCTAATCTCCCATTTTCCCTGCAATTTTCCAGTTTTTCTCAGGACAAATTTTTGAATCAATTTTTCATGGCCATTTTGACATAAAAACTGTGGTTTTTGGGCAATATGTTCTTCTAAAAAATGTTTCTGTATGTATTAAGTTTCTAATGGACTAAAGTTAATACAATTTGGTTCATTATTCCCAGAGTTATACCTAAAATACTATAGACTGTTCTCAACCCGTGACAAAATCCGAAACTCAACTTCAAGCCAAATTTCAAAACCATTATAGACAGAACTAAAATTTTATTCCTGCATGAAAATTATATCCATATGTATGTAGTTTAATCTACAATTAAAATCACCCCATTTGGATATCTACAAGTCAAGTTATGGCCAAAATACAGATGTCTATTCAGTGGAAACACTCCATCTAACATATTCCAGCACATTTAATTATCGACCTTACATGCAATTCATTCTAATTCAAGCATCATTCTCATAACATTTAACATGCCTTAAAAGCTCAGATTGTTACTTACCTATTATACTTCCAATTGAACATAAAAATTCAGATTAAACCAAGTCTCCAATCATGCAAGATCAATCACGAACTCTATGTGAAAATAGATTGTTTTTGGACAAAAATATGAAGACTACTTTTAGCTGATTCCTTGGCTAATTTGTGAAGGGTTAACATGTGATTTTGATGCAATAGCTTAGCTATGGTTCAGACAAATTATATAGAAAAACCTCATGCAAGTTTTCGATGGTGAAGGAGAATGAAGGCAGCTGCAGAAACTCATCTTACGTCTTCAACATGTTAGTTAGGTGTAATCAAATTACAAAGCCATATGTCTTAAGGCATGTATTACCATTTGTTCAACAATTAAGCTGCCACTAATCCACTCATAATGCTGCCATTTGTCTCCTACTAATTTGTCCACATGTCACTCCATGATTGGTCCACTTGTCACATACTAATTGATCAAATTGTCATTTAATTACTAGTCAATTTGTCACACATTTAACTATGCCAAATGTCACATAATTATAGGCTTAATTACCCTAATTTTTCATGTATCAAATTATTCTACCTCTTGGCACTTTTCCTAATCCAAATGTTTATTTTAATTTATCAGTTTTCCAATCCATAACATTTAATTCCAATTTACTAGTTAAAATCCAATAATACCAAAATTCAAGACATATCAAGTCATAATTCACCTCATGTTCACTTAACATTTTTCATACCCTGGGACATGTCAAATGAGTGTAATGTGTACAAATATCAATTCGTGTATGAATGCTAATATTATGCATGTATATGCAGTACTTAATTTGGAGTTGAACCCTAAACATATACTGAAAAATAGGATATTACATTTGTGAACGGGTTAGCTAAATGGATCAAAGTTGATTGGAAATTTGGTTTCACTTTTATTCTTTTTTTTTCAGTTTTTAGTTTTTAGTTTCTATTATTTAAACTAAGAAAAACCTAGTTAGTTATTAAGGTCAATGTAGTTATATTTTCATTGCTAATAATAATTACATATTAGATAAAACTTAAAGATAAATTAGTTTTATGAATGAATAAATTAAATTATTTACTTAAATATTTATATAATATTTATTAATAAATTATCAATAAAAATATTATATTTTGTTAAAATAAATAATTTAATAATTAAAATTTAACTTTTAAAATAATATCTATTAGTATATATTAGCTATAAAACAAAATTTACTTGAAATTTATATATTTTGAATATGTTTTGAATTTAAATTACAGTAAATTTAAATTATTTAAAGTTTTAAATTAAATTAAATTATTTATAATTATTATTTAATAATTAATAATAAATAATATATATTTAGTTAATGGTAAATTAGATTATGACAAAAAATAAACATAGAAAATAGAATTCATTTTTTGTGATTTTTGTAAGTTATAAAAACTGAAAGAAACTAAAACTAAAAACAGAAACTAAAAATTAAAACAAACGAAAACTAAAAACTAAAGTAGAAACATATAGGCCCTGAATTGTTTATGTTGAACCAAAAAAGCTTGAAGGAAATAGTGGAAGCTCGAATTGAAAAGAAAAACCAATTGTTTATGTTGAATCAAATAAGCTTGAAGGAGATAATGCAAGCTCGAATTGAAAAGAAAAACTAAGTGTTATTTGTCTAGCCAATCTAAAGAAACATTTAGAAGCCCCTTCAATCTCCTATAAACTAGACTAAAAAATATTGTCTTATATCCTTACAAAAATAATAAACCCAAATAACTCATATCCAACCACAATACATTAAACCTTAACATTTCAAACACTAAACCATCCACCAAATATTAGTCATCCCTCTTAAGTTAATCCTTTACTAATAAACTTGAACCAAAACCTAACATCTCTACATCCTCCTTTTTTGCTACTTTCCATTATAAGAAATTATCCATAGCCGAAGCCCAAACAGTAGAGATAAAGGGGTTGTGTTATCAGTGTGATGAGAAGTGGTATGTAGGACATTGATGCAAAAATTGAGAATTAAATGTCTTGATTATGGGAGAAGAGGACAAAGACAATGGAGGGCCTGACAACATAGATGCATCAGAGAAGGAGATGACAATCTTATAAGGGATCAAGTTGTCACTGAATTTGGTTGTGGGGTTGGCATCACCATAAACTTTAAGTTTAAATGGATCAGGAGAGAGAGTTGAAAAGTGGTAATAATTGATTTGGAAGCCACACACCTTCATTTCACGTGATCTTATTGAGAAATTAAACATCCCAATATTCTCTAATGACATATTACAGAGTTGTAATTAGGAATGAGAATAAAATAAAAGGAGAAGGAATTTTTTAAAGAGTCGAACGGAATTTGGGAGAGCACACTATTATAGAGGATTACTTACCTTTCTTAATAGGTAATACTGGGGAGATTTTTATATTTAAATGGTTGGTGACCTTGAGGATGACTGAAGAAGATTGGAGGAAACTTGCAATGACAATTAATATGATTGGGAAGAAGATTTTATTGAAGGGAGACCTCAACTTGAGCAAGGCCTTAATGTCTTTTAAATCCTTAGCAAAAGCCTTCGATCAAGAGGAGGAGGGTTTATTGTTGTAATTGCTCTATTTGGCAATATATAAGTTCAATAAAGTGGAGGTGATCGACCTGGGGATTTAAGGGGTATTGGTAGATTTTCAAGATATGTTTTAGACATATATTGAATTGCCACCAAAATGTAGCCATAACCAAACTATCTTGTTAAAAGAAGGAACAAAACCTATCAAGGTTCAACCTTATTGGTATCCTCACATACAAAAGAGCAAGATTGAGAAACTAGTGTCTCAAATATTCACTGCAGGGATCATTAAAATGAATAACAACACCTTTTCGAGTCTTGTATTGTTTGTCAAAAAGAAGGATACAAGTTGGCTGTTTTATGTGGACTATTGACCTTTAAATAAAGCCACGATTCCTAATCGTTTTATGATACTCTATAATGATGAGTTACTCGATGAACTCCATAAAACGAATGTATTTTTCAAGCTCGACCTTAAATTGAGCTAACATCAAATTAGAGTTTGACCCAAAACATACACAAAACAACCTTTTGGACATACAAAGAGCACTATAAGTTCCTAGCAATACTATTTGATTTTACCAATGCTTTTATAACTTTCTAAGTTCTCATGAACTCTATATTCAAAGGTGTTATGAGGAGGCATATATGTTGATGGATTGTAAAACCTATCTACTTGTTTTATGCTCAAAAACTGCAAATGAATGGGTTTTGACTTGTAGTTAGAAAAAGCGGATATCGATCCCACAGGGATTGATGCCCATACACCACTTAATTTAGAAAAGACTTTGTTTAAGAAATAAAATTGTCTAATGCAATTAATCTAGAAAATTAAATTAAAATTAAAAGACTAATGTAAACAATGGACAATACCACAATTGCAGAAAGTCTGAATTCAAGGATCTAAATGCTAGAGATTACTTTCTCCTTATTCTGTCTCCCTTATATTTTATTGATTGAATTGTGTCTCACCCTAGATTTTTGAATGTACTAATTACCCTCTCTCAAGGTGTAACTATTT
>JAOTAY010000007.1:2723848-2738959 GCA_025629805.1 Erythroxylum baracoense | reverse complement strand
ATGACGAGCTATGTTTAGGTCTGAATACTTTCATTCACTTTGTTTTTTGGTACAATGCATATGCATGCCCTCGTGATATTTGTGTTTGTCTATCAATGACTCCTCCAACACAATTATTCTTTCTTTGTTTTTTTTGGAAAATAACATAGTTACTCTTGTTACCAACAATCAACAAGGTTTTGTAAACACATCACATATATATCTGTGTTTGTATAATGGAAAATTTGTTTTCAATGCATGGTTGGGAAGATGCTTAAATTGTATTGGCAGCCAACTCATCAAGTATAGATGTAAAAGGGCAGCGATGGTGGGCTAAAAGGCACAGTCCCCAAATAACCTAATATATATAGTATCTTCAAGTGTGGTATGAGTGAGTTGCTTTCATGCCTACTATGACAGATTTTATTAAGAAAAAGAACATGTGTTGGTGTTGGGTATACTCTCTTAAAAAGTGGATGATCATCAAAGCAAGGAGGAAAGAGGTTTAAATGATCTTGTTTACTTCACCTTATAGGGTGAATTCAAAAACCTAGTTGACTTGTCTTTGCAAAAGATGCCATCTCTTCCTATGTGCTAATAATACGTCGTTTTCTCTTTGACTTACCCCACTCTTACTCTTGCTCTCCCCACCACCCACCACCTCACAGACAGGCACACCCACGTAAAGTTCCTTTCTCATTTTCTTTTGTTTACTTTATGGTGTAATTTCTTTTGTTTGCTTTATGGTGTAATTTAAGTGAGGGGAAATTAAAACAAGAGGTCAATACATGGATCCAAGTTCTAATGTTTATTGAGGTACTAGACACAAATCCTATTGGTTTAGTACATAACTAGGACATGTGTTTCAGTAAGTAATAAAGTAATTCTATTAAAAAACATTTGTTAGTCTTATTCTGATTCCTGATCTAATTTCATTGAAGAAATAAGAATGTTAAAGACTAACTGAGTTCTTCTATCATCTGACCAAGCCTCTAGGAGTTTTTGATTATTTTCAGGCTCACAATTTTTACAAGTATACGTTGACTATCTACGTTCTTAAAAGGTGACTACTTACGTTAAACATGTTTAACATACGACAACCTCGGAGGCATACGAGAAATTCACAATTCATAATTCTTAAGCAACCCATCTCTAGCAATAGGAGGGGACATATATTACTCAGCTATTCGACTGCCTAGAGTTCTCATTTCAGTGTTAAACACTATAAAGATCCTACATTTAAGTCTTACGAAAATACATTAAAGAGATAGAGAGAAGACAAAAATACCTTCACAAAATACGTCGGAGAAGACGACCACAATGGCTGGAGATGAAGCAGCTCGATGGAGAACACGCACACGACGGATGACGGAGCAATCTGGAGGAGGAAGAACGACGGAGCTGTGGAGAAGGAAACAACAATAAGAAGAACAACGGAGTTGTGGGGGTTTTATTAAGATTAACAAAAAATTAAATTATAATTATATTATTTATTATAAATAAATTAAAGTCACCCTCGTGCACAAGCACGAGGGCGATGGGTAAAAGGTCATCACATTGTCACAAGGGTGACAATTTAGTGTCGGTCACCCTCGTGCTTGCGAACGAGGGTGACATTTTCGTCAAGTCACCATCGTGCACAAGCACAAGAGTGACATATAATATTGATATTAATAAATCAATTTTAACAAAACGACGTCGTTTTACACATGGGAGGAGAACGTTTTCAGAACACTTTCTATGACGTTTTATTCAACAAAACGTCACGATTTTTATTTCGTGTCGTTTTATTGATAAAACGTCGCAAAAAGTCTTACAAATCTGCGACGTTTTCATAAAGCGTCGCGGAATATGTAAACTTTTTGTGACGTTTTAAAAACGTCACAAAAAATGTTAACAATCCACGACATTTTATGAATAAAACGTCGCGAATTGTATTAAATTTTTGTAGTGAGATGATTGCTTTTGGCGAAATGCTAATTTCTTAAATATTATTGTATCTTAAATTGTTTCGCTGCCAAAATTAATTATTTTACATGAAGAGTATTACTAGTGTAAACTTTCGTATTCTTATATTTATAATCAATATTTTTATCATACTAAATACAAAAAGTACGTATTTTGGTTGAACTATTAACTTGGTTGAGAATGTATAAATAATATTGAAAAGATTATAATAAGATGATTAAGAATCCTAACTTATTTATATATAAATTTTCAAGTTATTAAAATAATATTTTATTAGAATAATGAAAATGAATAGAATATTAAAAACATGTTGATATTTTTTAGTTTTAATAAATTTTTATAGTTTAGAAGTATTAAAACAATTCAAGCTAACCGAATTAAAGTAAATTTATTTAATTGATTTTGTTAAATTTGTTATACGATTTGGTTTATTTAAATTATATAAGTAAGTTGATTCTTATTTTAATATATAAATGAATATCATTGGAGAATTTTTGAACTTAGACGAATACATATTAATTAAAGATACAAATAAAACTAAATAGTTTACGATGCATAGACCAAACTCAAAATAGTAAAGAGTATTCTTTAATTCATACAAAACAACTTTATTCTGCCTTAAACAACAATGAAGCAACTAGCGTCGGCTTGTTAATCTTTAATACCATTAACTAGACTTATGCTCAAATATATATTTATATATTCTAATATTTTCTTATCATTATTCATTTGTTGTTAGCTTCCAATGCTAGTATTAGAAAAAGCGGTAGAGTTAAAACTAGAGGATGTGAATTGCAACGAATGAATGTAGGAAACTTGAAATAAAAGTCTTTTCTCACACATATTATATTCTACGATAGAATTCCATTGTCAGAATCAAAATAAATATATTATTTTATCCATGAATATGGAAATATTTGCAATGAATTGAAAGTTGTCAATACAGATTGATACTTAGCAAGGTCGTCCTATAGATGAAGTCCAATCTACGAAATTGTTAAGTGAATTAGGGATTGTTGTGAGACCATAATTACCTTTTCTGAAACATGTTAACGACTTAAATGAAGAAAACTTGATTGAAGAATACTTTAGATAAACTTGTAGTAATTTTTCAAAATTTTTAACTATATGCAATATTATTTCAATGATTTTAAAATTAATTACACTTTTTCTTATTGTTCACAGTTGAAATTGAATATTATGGATACTGAGGACCTAGATGTCTCAAACTGTGTCACTTCATTATTAAAACAAAGGATCAGAGATCGTCGTCTCAAGTTACATAAGTATTATAAATCTTTTCCTTATGATATGGAGGCATGAAGCCATTTTAACAAATAAATGTCTAAAGAAAATTGAAATAGTTTATGTGATTATTTGGATGACCCAAAAGTTCAGTTTTTTTTGCCTTCATATTTGCTTGCTTTAATCTTATTAAATGATTTAGTAACTAAGTTATGTTTTTTTTTCTTGATTTAGGAAAATTGTGAGAAGGCAAAGGTCAGTAGATCAAAAATGAAAACACCTCATAATCAAGTGTCAAAAGTCATTTGTAGTTGTCCAAAATGAATATGTAAGATCTATGTTTGTAAGTATACTTAAATTAATAACCACCACGTTAGTTATTGTGCCTTGTATTTTTATTTCATAAAATAGAGAGAGAAAGGAACTAAATGGAAAAGAGTGTAACAGGATCATAATATATAAAGTCACTCACTATAAGGTAAAAGATGAGTGTCAGAAGAAGTAGAAAACAATTATGTAAGTATAAAAGTTTTTTCAATATTTTTGTTCATTTGTTAATGTAGTAGTAAGTAGTAATATGTGGATTGAATATTATTTTTTTAATTTTAAAATAAGATGCAAGAGTTATTTGAGAAGTCTATATCTGAGGGGAGTGAGTTTAGTTCAGAAGATATTTGTAATAAGTACTTAGTATTTGTTATGGCTATGTGAAACGACTTTTGCTTTGGCTCTAGGCCAAATGTTTCAACCTCAACATATAAAACATTCATTGAACGCATTTAAGGGGAAAAAACAATCTTAAGTTTGCATTATAAGTTGAGGTAATCAGGAGACAAGAAACTCGAGCAAAATTAGCAAAACATGATATGTTATTTAAAAGATTACTTGGCCCAGATTATGACAAAATGAAGAGAAAAATGAAGGGTATTAATTCTATCTCCTATAATTTTTTCTTTCACTTCCTGTATTACTATAATTTAAATTTAACTCTTTTTTTTCCTCAAATTATAAAATGGATGAAGATGCAACTAATGAGTGATTATATTGTGAATGATTAAGTTATGTGGTGTTTGCTTTAATCAGAATCGAATACTTACTCTATCAATACTCAAAAGTTTTTTAGTTGATTTTAACTAAGCTCTTTAGATGATAACGGTTTTATAGACATGGACTACATTAGGTAGTCGTTCGGGTTATGCTCTAATATTTTTCTAATATGCGCGTCACTATAATTTGTAGACTGATCTCTTTATTTACTTTTTTTCTATAAAAATTGTTCCAGTTGTCATTAATTAGTACCTTGTATAAGAACAAATGATCTATAACAGCTCGGACAATATCTATGAGTGAGTGGTCTGGGTTGTTACCTTGGCTGTGTACTTATACAGGCTGGGTGAGTGATCGCATATGCTTCTAGATAGTTAAAGAAGCACGAATTAAATTATCCTACTCATGATTTGGAGCTTGCAGAGGTGGAGTTTGACACTCAGGGTGGAGTCCCGATTAAATTTACTGGTGACCGACAGGTGTTTCCATGTTGTTTAATATCAGTGGCCAAGGCCCAAAGTGGAGAATATCTGTGAGCTGGTGGTTTAGGTTGTTATAAATGGCATAAGAGCTAGTACCCAGATCGGTATGTCAGTAAGGACGCTGGGCCTCCAAAGGGGGTGGATCTAGGCCTGTGTGCCAGCAAAGACGCTAGGCCTCCAAGGGATGAATCCAGGCCTGTGGGCTAGCAAAGACGCTAGGCCTCCGAGGGGGGTGGAAAGTTAGATTCCTATATCGATTAGAGAGGGGAATGAAGTAGGCCTTATAAGGCTATGGAAACCGCATTTTTCCAAGGGTGGGAAGAGCAAAACCGTGAGGGCTTGGCTGGGCCAAAGCTCAAAGGGGACAATATCTGTGAGTGGGTAGTCCGGGCTGTTACGTGATCATCTTTTAATGTTGTATTATTTTTGTTGGTATACTTTAATGATATTTATATTATTTTTTTATATATATACAATGCTTGAAATTTTGAATTAATAATATTATCTACAATTTAATTCTATAATAATAAGCAAATAATTCATGATAAAGAACATGTCGATACATTATATACAAAACATATTATTAAAATATCATAGATTAAAAATGTAACAAATAACATAGCGCAAAATTATTAAAAACATAGAAAATAAAATTTAGTTGTGTTATGAAAAGTGTAGCAAATAAGTTGGCTACACTATAAAAACCATACTTAAAAATATTTGGCTACGTTATAAAAATCATAGCTAATATTATATAGCTACGAAAATGTAATAAAAAACTATTAGCTACGTTTTATTTTTGTTATTAGTCATTTGGTGCCAACTTTTTCCCGCCAAGATTCAATTTTTAGTTACATTTTTGTGATGTTTTAGTTACGAAAAATTTTCATAGCTAATACTTTTTCTATGATTTCTGAAAATTTCGCCAATAGTTTTCAGTTGTGGAGAATTGACGATGCTTTATGTGATGAAACAGAAATGTCACAAATAACTATATGTGATGTTTTTGAGAAAATTAGCTATGTTTTTCTTCTAGCCAAATGTCTACTTTATAGTAGTGACTGGAAAATTTTCGAATAGAGATGAATACATATTAATCAAATAAACAAATAAAACTAAATAGTTTACAATGCAAAAACCTAACTCAAGTTAGTAAAGAGTCTTAATTAAGTAACTGAATAAAATAGGTTAGTAAAATATGCAAAGACATAATAATAACAAGTTATTCAAAATACAAGTATTTTATGTTAACAAATTTGATGTTATTCAAGAGTTAAGCATTACTTCACATATGATCAGAAGCACCTATATCTAACACCCATTTATCATGCAGTGATGTTGTAATAGTCTAAAATGCATCAAATATGCTTGTAGTGGATGAAAAAGGAAGGCTAAAAGATATAACCACGAAGTTGGAATAATACACGTTACCCATATCACTTGGCTGTGTATTGTGAATATCAAAGTTAGAGCCTGGTGATTGAGTTGTCGAAATATTTTGTTATACTATTCTTTGTCCATTTAGAAGAGTTAGCAACTTTTGCATCTGATTCTTAGTTAGTGTCATTGGGAATGTTTCTTGGATTTGAGCAAAATCATTAGCTTTGTTGCTTGCAACATCATATCCATCTGAGTTAACTGCATTAGCCACTATCTTTCCTTTTCAGTTTGATTCACTGAATTTGAAATCAGGAGAAAAACTAATTGTTCTGTTACATTTCTCCTTTATATGTCCTTTCTTCTTTCAATAGTTGCACATGATTTTTTCTTTCCCTTTCTTATTCTGTTCACCAAAAGATGCTGAAGCAGATGATTCAATTAAAGGCTATGATAGACCTTGTACCACCCTTCTAAACTCATCTCTCATTATATTATATGCTTATTCCAAGGTAGTAAATGGTTTCATCAATAAGACTTGTGAAGTCTAAAGAGAGTAAGACTCATTTAACTCATTCAAAAACTTAAAAACAACATCCTTCAACTGCTGATCCACATAATACTAAAAACAATGTAGGTTACAGCTTCCATACAGGCAGTGAGGATAAGGTCTATGGTACCTAAGTTCCTCAAGAATCATAGTAAGTTCTGCATAATATGCATCAACATTTGTTTCCTTGGTTTAACATAGATAAATCATATTGTAATATGTATATTATATTATCATTAGGTTGACCAAAGCATTTTTGAAGTGATTCCTATATTTTTACAGCTGAATTTATATAAAAAATTGTCGAAGCTAGTGATTGACTCGTGAATTTCAACAGCCAAGAAATGATGAGATTATTACGATGAATACATGCATTGTAAAGTATAGCACTAACATCTAGTTTAGAAATTGTACAATCAATAAAACCATTCTTGTTTCTGATTTAAAAGGCGAGAATGAATAATCTACTCCATGTAGCATAGTTTAGTGTAGTGAGTTCTGAAGATGTAATCAGTGTGTCATGATTATCTGCGGATGAATGAAGTATGGAGAATTTGGATCTTCCACTGGTGATGAATTTTGAGATGAGGCTAAATTCTAATTTGCCATGATAATTCTGGTTAAGTATAATGGACAAATTTAGTGTGGATTAAGCTATCCTCAACGTCTCAAAAGCAAACAAGCTCTAATATCAAGTTAAAGTTTGAAAAACAGGGGGACGAACGTGGAGTTGGTAAATTTGCAGAGAGCAAAAGTGAGATTTTGATAAATTTGCAGAATGAATACTCTTTAATGTTTATTTTTTATAAGTTGAATACAAACAGACGTTTGTTATAAGTTACAACTGAATTCTATTGAAAAGAAAAACTAATTGAACTAATTCTTGGTTGTTATGTACAGCTCATCTAACTAACTCTTTTCTTCTGTTTCTTTTTTTGCTTCCAGAAGCTCATCTAACTAAATAGTAAACTATGGATAGACCTAACTCAAGCTAGTAAAGAGTCTTCTTTAATTAATTAACTAAAAGAAATAGTTTAGTAAAATATGCCTAATAGAAATAGTTTAGTAAAATATGCCTAATAATAACACGATATTCGAAAGAATAATTATGTACACATACTGATTTAAAACTAAGTTAAGTTTATTAGCATGTATACCATAATTTAATTGGTTATCACAAATGCTACTTATGAATTAGGACTAGTGAAGTCAACTAAAAAAAGATTGTACCAAATTTGTGAATATGGTTTTTTTAAGTGAACAAAAATTTATAAATAAAAAGGGAGGCTCAAATACAAACAAAATCAAAGAGGCCAAAGGAGGCCTTCAAAGAAAATTTATATACTAAGTAAAACAAAAAGTCTCAAGAGCCCTCAATACAAAGCTAAGTAGGCAGCTTTCAAATATGTAGATGAAGATCAGGTGTCCAAAAACGAGTCTTGAGGCTTAGAAGAAAAAAACGAATAAGCTCGGTGATGTCTACAATAATGTCCATTGGCGAACGATGAAGGTTGCTAAAAATACAGTTGTTCCTCTCATACCAAAAAAAAAAAGAATAAATAGAATGTGTTTGATAAGTTGTTTGTAAGAGATTAACTAGACTTTATACTTAATTAACAAAAGGCTGTGTTGATAACAAAATAATGTCGAGGCTTTCCAAATGAAAAACATATATCTTAGCCGATTATTTACGTAGGGAACGGAATCATTTGAATTATATATTATATTGATTATTAAATGCTCAACTTGTTAACCCTCCAACTAAAAGTTTCATCTCCAAATAAAAAAAGTATGACTTCTATTATATAAGATATATATGAACGTACAAACAAAGTGAGGTGCAATTTCGAGGTCATTGTGCCAGCATTGCATTAAACAATATAGATATTGGGATTATGTCAATGTCTATCATCAACCAATAGTAAGGTCCATCTCTAAGAATTGGTCAACAAGAAGCTTTTTTCTTTTACTGATGAAGAGGGATTAAACAATCATTATACATCAACTTACTGGAAACGACAATAGAATGTTCATACAAATAATATAAAGTTAAACCGATACTTATCTATTAGCTCTATAAGGTCCACGCACTCTCCAAAAGTCTATGCTTTAGGTGACTCGTTCGGTTTCAGCTATGCCCCATCCAATGTTGTCGCTTCTTACCGGAAATGGTGTGTAAATGTCTTACCCACAAACTAGGAAGCTGTGCTTTTTATATTATCCGTAAGCTTGAATCTAATTTGATCATCCCATGGAAGATAAATTCCAACGTTATTTTTCAGGACACCATTTTTTTTTATGGAGGAAACTACAGCTGTTATCTTTTAAATGTGCATTGGGTAAATCTTCGGATTGATACAATAGTCTACCAATCACACAAATTGGGTACTTCGCATTAGGCAAGTCCTATACGATAAACTCGATCGAAAGAACGTAAATAGAAGAATTCAAAAATAAGACCTTTTGATCCCATGTCTTCCATTCCACTAACTCGAACACCTACAAGGGGCTTATTTTTCAGGACACTCCTAGCTAAACTCCACTCCTATTGCTTGCCATTGGAACCTGAAGCTCAAAGTCACAGTCCGGCCAAATCCTGAGGACATTAATACAGAAAAAACTATTACGTTGTGACAATATCCAATAAAATCTCAAAAGTGGATTATAAGCTAAAGACCAGGTTAGGTTTGTTTAAAATATGATTACCTAATTAGGTAACCAATCTCTTGCATTAATTTTTCTTTTATGCATATTATAAATTTTAAACATGTAGAGAACTTGTAAATCATATGCCTATTGGTCGAATAAAAACATAGGGACATTAAAGTAAATAAGCAAAAGCCCATATGTTTTCTTTTTGTTGACCTAAATCTCCATGTCTGAAAAATCTATGCCTCTGTTGACCATCTCACTAACCCTTTTGTTCATATCTTCTAAAAAAGCCATAGCCACGACCGAAGCAAGTTAAAACATGGCTGCCCAGGAACTAGTTCTTAGCCTCTTCGATTCGTATTGGTTCGAGCAACCACTTTTCACCAAAAAACCACCCCTTTTACCACTTCTTCACGATGACTCTGAAACAAACGCTATTCATGAAAACCATGTACAAGGTAACTCGTCGAAACCAGAAGTCTTCAGTTTCCTACCAACTACTCTCGATGTTAGGTCCTTAAGCGACCACAACTTGAGATCAGAAACGAGCTTTACTTCCGATTCTTTCTCTCCAAGCTCAGTCCCTTCCACGCCAAAGCTCCAAACAGTACCCTCCGGCGAAGAGATCATGGAGTTCGAATGTCATGAAAAAGTAAAACATGAAGAAATGATGGAGACACTGTCCCTGAAGAAGAAAGTCAACGGAAAAAGGAAATATTCTGCCAAAAGGGGTCTCAGCAAGAGCTTGTCAGATCTTGAGTTCGAGGAATTAAAAGGGTTCATGGACTTAGGGTTCGTCTTCTCTGAAGAAGACAAAGATTCAAGCCTTGTTTCAATCATTCCTGGGTTGCAAAGTCTGGGAAGAAAAGTTGAGAGAGAAAAGATTGATGAGGTTCAAAGGCCTTATCTTTCTGAAGCATGGCATACAAGAAAAAAAGAGAAAGAAAATCCATTGGTGAATTGGAGAATCCCTGATTTGGGTAGTGAGATGAACATGAAAGCTCATCTCAGGTCTTGGGCTCATACAGTTGCATCAACTGTGAGATAACAAATGCTGTACAAGTGTTTATCTTTTCCAATTCTGTATTTTGGTGTTTCTCTTCAAATCTCTGCTCGTTTATTTTGCTGTTTAACTATGCTGATTTTGCAACTTCTTCATCCAAAATATTGTAAATGTAAATAACGAGAGAGAAAGGGTGTCCACAAACAAGTTCACATCTTGAAGATTTTTGATGTGGAAACGCTATGCGTTTACCTCTGACTTTCATTTCTTTTTCACGAAGAAATAATTGAAAAAAATGTTAGTGATTGTGAATAGTGTGGTTGAAGGTGCCAAAATATATTGGTCCCATTTTGGAAAGAAAGAAGGTAGACCCATTGTGGCTATAATGGCATCTGATAAGTGATAAAGACGATAATGGCAATAGATCGAAATGAATTGCACATTTCTTGATCAATGAGTGAGTGGAACATCATGATCATGCATGCCACTTCCTTTAGGTTATTGGCTTCCCATCAATTACTGTTTACAATCTTGAAATCATGTTATTGGTCGTAAATAATATTAGATAAAATAATATTGAAAATGTTAGTTACTAGTTCTTTTGTTTTAGGAATAGTTGCTACAAAAAAAAAGTAATTAGTATGACCAACAATAAATATACTAAAGAACTCAAAAAAATATATCATTGGTTTGGAGTGGAAGTTTGGTTGTTCTCAACATGAGTTTCGTGATACATTATATTAGTTTGTTCATCATTTTCTTGAAACTTGCTATTGTCACTTGACACTGTCGATTTGCTATATAACTTTGTAACTATTTTCGTCTTGTTTGTTATTATTATCTTTGATATATAATTGCATTTATGATATCAAACAAACAAACAAGTATTGCAACAACTCACCATTTTCACCTATCATTAATACTTGTATTTTTCGGTCTAGGATTTTATACTTGACTTACAGTAAACTTTCAAGTTTTAACATTACAATAAACTATTATAACTATTTTTTTCGCAATATTTGGATTTCTTTATTAGTTGTAATCATTTTACTATTTAAAGTTTTGAGAGTTATAACAAAAGGCTCTAAGATCTTGCATCTTATATGTCACAACAACATTATCACTTATATATATATATATAAGTGATAATGTTGTTGTGACATATAAGATGCAAGATCTAGCCTTTTGTTATAATTTATTTTGCTTAAAGATTAAAAGGAAAATTACATTAAATGCCCAAACTGAAGCGGATTATAATAATTAGGCTAAAACCTTATTTTAAAATTGAAATATTATAAATAGAAGACCATAATGGATTATTAGTTGCTAAGAAGCTAGAACAGAATAGGAATAGGGAACATGTAAATTAAAGGGAACAATGATACACCAACGTGTGACCATCTCATAGCTGAGGGATTTATGCAAATTCATTGTAGAAACAACCTGTCTTAAGAGTAAAGAAACTCCTTGAAAGAAGGAGTTAACAAGTATGACTTTCTCTTTGAATATCCTTCTATTCCTTTCTAACAAAATAAAGTAAACAACATGGCTAAGAGAAAGCTTGAAAAAAATTTAAATCTCCCTAAGCTTGTATTTAACTTTAGCTGCCTAAGGAATAATATCTTTTCAATGACTTACTAAATATATCCTATTACATAGATTTTGAACACTGGGCCATAGATAAGCTAAAATTTGGCATGTGAAGAAGTAATGTAATTTAACCTTTTTGTAGAATAAAACACAAGTAGGGGTGAAGAGAGTGTAAACTTGACTCTATCCCTAGTTTGCAACTTCTCCTTAATAGGCAACAATAGGATGACTGCGGTTTTAGGTTGGTTCAAAAGAAACCAAACCAAATCTCTCCATTCAACCTAGTCATTGTTTACCTATAAAAATGCTCCAATAAGAGTGATTATTATAAGTACTTAATCCATATTTCAACCAAAGTAAATTTATCCTCAAAATATTGGTTTAATGGTTAGTTTGGCATTAAATTGATGATAGCATTAAACCTTCAAGAGTTGAGTAAGGCTAGTACTATGTGTTGCCAAGTATAATGGACATTAGTGTACTTGTATTTGGTAGATTAGAGAAGGGGCTTTAAGGATGACGATTACTGAACCACAAGGAGCTTCTAGCTCCATTACCAATTCTAAATCTTATATAGATTTAATACAGTCCAGTTTGAAAATGTTTTAAAAGGAATAGGAGTTTGTAGTCTTAGGTTTGAAATTTTGAAAACTAGTGCCTATTAAAAATTATGAAGGATCCATTATACTCATAGGGACTCATAGATAGTGAAAAGTTTCCACATCCTTTTGCTTAGAACCTTGTTTATTGTTTTGATGGATTTGATCCCTAGACCTCTTTCTTTTTCCTTTAAGCAAATCTATGACCTAATAATTTTGTCTTTAGTGCAATCATCTTCTTTTCCAAAGTAAAAAAAGTTCTTTAGCATCCTCTGAATATCCTTGGTTTGACTTATTTGTAGGGTACAAAGGAGCACCAATCAATATTGATGATAATTAGTACATACTTTATCAAAAGAGCCCTACCTAAATATATTAAAAACATATTGTTCCAACAACCTATTCTTTTGAACATAGCATCATATAAAGGGTAATAGTCACTATGGCATAACTTAGTAGCTAAGATAAGGATCTTAAGATATTTGAGTGGCTTCTATTGAATCTTGATACATTTGATTTGTGCAAGATGATCAATCTTATCTAAGCTACCTATATACAAATAAAAGTATATTTTAGAGATGTGAATTTATAAACTCGACAAGTTACAGAAATGATTCAAAAAGTCAATCAAAATCTTAAGGGATCTAGGTTTATAGTTTTACATAAAAAGGAGATTATCTACAAATAAAAGATTAAATAACTTTAATCTCCTATATTTAATATGGTATTTGAAATCTTTGCACAAGTTTATATTTAGGGTTGTGAGTTTGGTTAGTGCTTTGATGCAAAGTGTGAGTAGGTAAGAGGAGAGGGGGTATCCTTAACCCTAGCCCTTGGTATTTTGGAAAAGCTTGGAAGGATCTCTATTGACCATAATTCTATAGGAGGTAGTAGTGACATATTGTTAGATCCAATGAACGTATTTTCTTAGAAAACCAAAAGATATCATAACTTAAAACAGAAAACTCCATATTATAGTGTCAAATGCTTTATGAAAATCGACTTTAATTTACCAACTTTTGGTCTATAACTTCTTACTATAGTTCTTAAACAAAGCTTGAGCAATCAAGATTTTATCACCAACACTCCTACCTCGCAAACATGCTCTTTGTTAAAGACCGATCAAAGAGTTTAATGTGCTTTTTAATATGATAGCAAGCATTTTAGAAATAATCTTATAAATCAAACTACAACAAGCGATATGCCTATAATGAATTAAAAAAATGGATTGGGACATTTAGGAATAAGACACATGGATTTTATTGAGTTCTTTTACAATTTGTTTGTTTTAAATAACTCTAGCACTATATTGGTAATGAATTCTCTAATGGAGCTTCAACTTTTTTTTAATTTATAAATATGCATTTAACCTATCTAGGCTTGGAGTCTTTTTAGGATTAAGGACGAAAAGGGTTTCTTCTACCTCCTTCCTTGAGCAAGGTTTAGAAGTTAATCAGCTTGAGCTAAGTTAATAAAATATGGAATGAAAGATTGGATCTTTATAATTTTTGGATTGGCAGAGCTTGAAGTGTCTAATATCTGGTCAAAATGATGACTTGTTTAAGCTAAAGTTAACCATGTAAAGAGCCCCTGATTGATCTCTTAAAGAGCCAATTCTTCTAACGTTCCTCTTTAGGAGAATTATGGAAAATTTTGGAATTCTTATCATTATCACTCAGACAAAAAACAAAAGATTTTTTCTTTGAAAGGGAACTTTGGTTTTCTACTACATCTATATAGAGGGCCACTATAGACTTTTCCTTTCGGAGGAGGGATTCATTATTAGGATTGAGGCTTAATTTAATTTGTATTGAGAACAAGTTGTACCTAGATTTGAATAAAGCTTCCTTTATATTATAGATATTTCTCTTATGAAGTAGTTTTAATTCTTAGTTAATGGCTTAAAACTTTTTGACACATTTAAAGGAATTCACTCTAATTACTTTAACAATGATGCCTCTATTGATTTCCTCCTCAAAGGTAGGAGTGTTGACTAAGATATTGAATAATTTAAAAGGAGAGAGACTAGGAGGCTTATTGAAATATAAGTACATCTTTATAGAAGAATGATCCGAACTAAGGGGGAAATTAATGTAAGCCCTGCTATTATAAAAAATTACAAGCCATAAGGAGTTAAATTGTAGCATCCCACTCCCGCAAGACCTAAACCCGACATCAATGGGTGATGTCCGAGCTCGTGCCCCACGAGGGTGGCATGCTAGAGCAGTCAATCACTCATATTTCAGTATGAATCTTCTTTTTAGTTTTTAAAACTAGAAACATAAAATGCAAAAATCGATAACCAAATCAGGCCCCCCTTTATTTCATAACCATTTTCAATCAACACAATACTATCACCAATATCTACAATAGCCATTTGTGCCCTTTCACATTTATAAAACACCTTAGTTGCTTTGAAGTACAATTTTTTTTATACAAAAAGTTGCGGAATAATCAAGTCAATACAATTAAGTAAATGCAGTGCAGACACGAACTGATCCCGACTTCTATCCTTTACTTGTATGCTATAGGCATACTCCCATTGGCCTAACGGGATATTCTTCCGATCCTGAAAAATAGTTGCAAATTTTGGGTGAGTTTTGTGAACTCAATGAGATA
>JAOTAY010000007.1:2670351-2722801 GCA_025629805.1 Erythroxylum baracoense | reverse complement strand
CGCCACCCTCGCGGGGCACGGATCCGGGTATCACTATCGATATCGGGTTCGGGTTCAGCGGGAGTGGGGTGTTACAATTGCAGTCTACGCCATAATATTCAGCAATGGCAAAAACTTAGTACCCCATACTTAAATTGTTGCTCCTCTTACAAATAGTCACAATAATAGCATTTAGCACATGAATGGAAGTGCACACTGGAATACTGTGGTCTATGCACCGCAACATAAAGAGTTCCTTTGTGGAACACTTGTTAGTTTCTGATTTATCAAAAACTAGATGACACGTGAATTTAAGCAGCAACAAGTGCTCTTGGGTCGTTATTATGTTATTATGGGCATTTTTGACATGAAATTGCTCTGTCTCAGAGAGTTCATTCCAATAGCGAGAAAGGTAAAAATCATCATGCTGATCGATAATGGAGGATTCAGGGAACCCACACATATCACACATGATTTCTATGTTCAGTTCATAAGCTCGTCCCTGAAACCTAAACCACATTTTCTTGGGGTTTTTAGGTTCATAGGAAAGGAAAGTGAAAATTTCCAAAGTGAGCTCCTGGTATATAGGAAATTGGAAATGAATAAAGTTGGCCCACTGGATTTTTTTAGCTAATTTCTCTATCCTATCACACAATTCTAACCTATCGAGTGTTTCAAAATCAAAATATTTAGGAACTATTATTTGTCTAGCATTTAGAGATTGGAAATGAATACCTTCCTCCTCTGTGTAGATCAGGAAAGGTGCTTCGAAGTCTGCTGCTCTGTTTCTTCTCCCTCATCCCAAAACTTGCTCTCGTCTAGCTAATTGCTCCCGTCTGGCTAATTGCTTAGTGGATGGCATAATTGCTTATGAATAGGTAGAGTTTGGAAGAATTTTAGAATTTTGAAATTTTTGTAAACAGATGTGAGAGCGTTTGTAAGTTTTAAATCTAGAGAGATAAAGTAAAAGTGAAAGTGAATGAAAAAGTGAAGTTAGGAATGAATATATAGGTGGTTGGAGGGTAAATTGGTAAAATTTACTTAAAATTTTGTGTGTTTCCTTTTTCTGCCAGTCATAGGCCACGATTGTGGCCTGCAATTTTCCATCGATTCTTCATTTTTTCTTCATTTATTCTTTTCACATTTTTTTTGAAAGCACTTCCATCGATTCTTCATTTTTTCTTCTTTTGTTCTTTTCACATTTTTTTCGAAAGCACTTCTTAATTCATTTGTGGCCCTTTCACCTCTCTTTTGTTTACTTGATCAATCATATAATTTATATCAAAGTCTCCTTCTCGATGCTTTCAAACAAAAACAATCAAAGAAAATAAAATTCTATGGGTTGCCTCCCATGCAGTGCTTCATTTAACGTCGGTAGCTCGACGCTCTTTTTAGCTCACGGTGGTTCGAACAAATGGTGCAATGGTAGTACAGTTACTAATCTTACAATTTACATATGAGCTACCATGTTATAGTTTCCACCTTTCTTATAAATCTCCTTCCTTCACCTTCTTCTACTCGATCGTTTCTTTCTGAACACGTTTTCAGGATCCTCAATATCTTCCCATTCTCCTCGAAGTATAGGTTCCTTGATATCCATTGGAGGTAAAGGAGAATAGTTGTCTTTGACACCTTGAAAGTTAATTGCCCCTTTCCTACTCTCAGAATTAGTTCACCCCCATCAACGTCAATGATTGAATGAGCAATGACCAGGAATGGTCGTCCAAGAACCATAGAGGTTTCGACATCTTATCTAATGTCCAATTTATAGAAATCTGTGGGAAAGGTAAATTTATCAATTTGTACATGCACATCCTTAATAATCCCTTTTAGTTGATGGACTGTTCTATCGGCCATCTTCACTAACATCTTCGTGGGTACTAATTCTTTTAACCCCAATTTTAGACTAATGATACAGGGCATCATATTGATACTTGTTCCAAAATTTGTGAATGCCCTGTTGATATTGACTCAATTTATACTACAAGGAATGTAAAAATACCCTGGATCCTCTTTCTTATGTGCTATGTAAGGGTTTTTTTCTTTTGTGTGCTCCTTAACCGTTTTTTGGACTAACTCCTTTAGGGTGAGCCTCGTTTGTAGTTATTCTATTATGTTCTCAACCCTATTTGATTCAACCTCCTTAGAATTCCTTGTCACCTTACTTGAAATTGACTTCCTCTGAGCTATAATAGGGTATTGGAATTTAGATTGAGGTTTTTTAATTGGCTCAATTTCGAGCTCACTTTAAAGTAATTCCACAATTAAATGTCCTTCTCTTTTATATCCATCTTCTTTCATATGTTCAGGTTCCTTCTCCTGGGTGTAAATGATAGCCATGATTCGTTCTTTCGAGTTAGACTCAGTATTGCTTAGAAGGGTTCCTACATTTTGAGTAGACATTGCCTCTACTATTTGGCCTACTTGGACTTCTAGATTGTGTATTGACAAGGTATGGTTCTTTGTTATTTGTTTGAATTTGCTTTCGAGCCTCCTATGTGCATCCTCCATGCCTCCAATTTTATCCAAAATCTTATCCAATTTAGATTCCATCGGGCTTGCTTTATCTTGTTGGAAGACTGCTTGTCCTTGTGGCTTGAAATGTCCTCCAGCATTATTTGTCTAAGAAAAGTTAGGGTGATTCTTCCACCCAAGGTTATAGGTGTTAGAGTAGGGATTGTTGCCCCCTCCTCGTCCATATTGTTCCCCCATATAATTTACTTACTCTGGATTGTCTTCCTTTATCAAGTAACAGTCCATGGTATCATAGTTCCATCCATCCACAAAGTTCACACTTTAGTTGTACGACTTTCACTTGAGCTGACGACGAAGCCTTAATCTCATTAAGCTGTCGCATTAAGTTTTCAATTTTTGTTTGTATTTTAGTCATTTGATCGCTAGCCGCAATTCCTTTTTGCTCTCGAAAGGAAGTAGTCTGTCTACTTCGCTCGTTTGTCCACAGGCAGGTATTACTCTCCATCTCCTCTATTAGCTCTTCCAATTCATCAACTCTCTTCCTCATTAGTGATCCTTTTGAAGCTGCATCAACCGTGCCTCTCTTCGGTGGGTTTACTCCAATGTAGAATGTTTGCAATAAGAATTCCTTAGGTAAGTTTTGGTATAGGCACTTCCGTTGCAAATCCTTGCATCTCTCTCATGCTTCGTAGATTGATTCCCCAGCACCTTGTTGAAAATTGGTAATTTCCTTAATGAGCTTAGTGGTCTTAGTTAAAGGGAAATACTTATATAAGAAAGCACGAATTAGCTGAACCTACGTCGTGACATTGGCTGGGTTAAGGGAATGGTACCAAGCCTTTGCTCTATCTCTCAGGGTAAAGGGGGAAAGCCTAATTCAAACTGCATCTTTCGACATCTAATGGTACTAAAAGGTGTCGTAAATTTTGAGAAAGTTCACTATATGTGCATTGGGGTCTTTGTTTGCTAATCCATAAAACTACATATTCTGTTGAAGCATGTTTATAAGGGTTGGTTTTGTTTAAAATGAGGCTCCTTGAACGGGCGATCTAGTTATTCCTTAGTTAGCTGCATTGAACCCTATCCTCATAAGTTGACATCCTTAGTTCACTCTGTGGTTCGTATTCAGCTGAAATTTCTCAGTCATTGTTGATTTCATGATTTCCTCTTCTTCTTCACACCGAGCTTTCCTAATGGTTCATTCTAGTCAAGTGATGTCTAAGTCTAAAGTTTCAGCTATAGGACTCAAACCTCTCATGACTCTTGTATTTATACAAGAGCATGATTTCTGAAATAGGAAAGAAAGAATGAAAACAAAAATTAAAGACTAAACTAAACTAAATGTCTTAAACTATAGAACTAAACTAATCACCTCCCTAGCAACAACGTCAAAAACTTGATCGTAGGTTTTCGATATGAAAAAGCTGTAATAATTTAACCTTGATATTTCGCAAGCACACGGGTTGTTCACGTAGGACCTAAAGTATCGATCCCACAAGGAGGGTTAATCTAATCTTAAAATCTAAGGCTGAAAATAATTCAGAATAACTCAAAATGAACAAAACTAAAGCAAGAAATTATTTCAATCATGCAATTAATTCTGAGAATCAAATTCAAAAATATAAAAAAATAACAGATGCAAAACCCAATCAAGAATCAACCTAAGAACTATCAATTGAGAGAAAAGGGAATTTTATCTGACTTTAATGAAAACCTAACTGATTATGAATTTACTAAATTACTAGTACTAGACAGTCCTAGGGTTGATTACTCTCTCTCGAGTTATAACCATTAACCATAATTTATAAACCCTAATCAGATTATGGGAATTGCAATCTCTCAATTAACAATCTATCCAAAACATAAATTAGATCTTAAGATGTCTAAAAATTACTGAAAACTTACGCAAGATCTCTCTTTACACAAATTTACTGGTTTGATTTAATTATTGTTCTATTAAATTACCTAACTCTCGTTAGCCCCAGTTAATGATTTTTTACTCAGTTCACCCTCTCAGTTTATCATCAAATTATGCAAGTGTAGAATTTAAATCACAAAGAAATCCAATAAAAACGCAACAATCAAATTTCATTAATATCAAAGATAAAATATCCCAAAGGTGAGTTTAGACAATCCTCAACATTCAACAATTCTATCATCAACGACTATCTCAAATTCTATACAATCATAAAATTGAAACTAAACCAAAAATAGACTCGAAATGGATGATGAAGGTAGCAACGGTAGGAAACCTCCTATTCCGGGAAGTACTTCACGTAGGCTTCTTCTCCACATCTCTCTTCCTTCATTTATTTCTCAATCTCTCGATAAAACTCTCTAGGGTTTCGAAATTGTGGTTGATGCAAAAGCTCCCTCTCTTGTGTTCTTCTTGTTCCTTAAATACCTTTTATGTCTTGAGCAGCCCTAGGGTTTTTTCGGGGTCAAAAAGGTCCAAAAAATCCCTCAAAATTTGACATTTTCTCTTGTTTGTGCATCTGCCCGACTCAGGCCATGATCTCGGCCCTGCATGCCACTATCGTGGCCTGCATCAAACCTTTATGTCACGATCGTGGCAATCAGGCCATGATCGTGGGCTAGCTCCCATGCTTCTGTCACTATCGTGGCCTATTGTGGCACAATCGTAGGCTACTGTTTCGGCCTAAAGGTCTCTAAAACTTCTCCGTTCTTCAATGTTGACCCTGAAACAATAACAAACATATCAAGGTACCTCAAAATCATAATATTTAAGCTCAAAAACTTATACTAATCCATAAAAACACTTAAATACTCAAACTAACACAATTCTAACCTAACACATACTAAACACTTAAATTATTATTTAATACGTAACAAACTAAGCCCTAAATTATGATGCAATTCACACCTATCAATTATGATGGATTTCATCATGGGTTTGTCGAGGACTCAGAGGCAATATGATGCTATACGGTTTGTTGTTGATCAATTTACAAAGTCGGCTCATTTTTTACCAATGAGGGAGAACAATACACTGGATCAGTTAACCTAGAGGTATGTAAATGAGGTAGTGAGATTACATAGGGTCCTAGTGTCTATTGTATCAGATCGAAATCCCATATTTAGTTTAAGATTTTAGAGAAGTTTATAGATAACTCTAAGTACAAATTTGAACTTTAGTATAAAATTTCATCCTCAGACAGACGAATAGAGTGAGAGAACGATTAAGACTATTAAGGATATGCTCAAAACTTGTGTTTTGGAGTTTCAAGGAGTATGGGATTAGTATGTAGCTCTGATTGAATTTGCACAAAATAATCATTATTATAGTAGTATCTGTATGGCTTTATATAAGACATTATACGGTAGAAAGTGTTGTTCGCCTTTGTATTAGGATGAAGAGGGTCTACGAATTGTTAAAGGCCCATAACTGATTTAAGATATTGTTGAAAGTGATTGATTCATAATAGAATTAAAGTAGCTCAAGATAGACAGAAGAGTTATGTGGATCAGCAACGGAGAGAAATATAGTGTTGAGTAGGAGATAAAGTGTTTATAAGAGTATCACCTTGGCGAGGAGTGCTAAGGTTCAATAAAAAAGGTAAGCTAAGCCTTAGATACATTGGTCCGTATGAGATTATTGAGAGAGTTAGACCATTAGCTTAGAACTTAGCACTACCTATTGAAATGGCTCAGATTCACAATGTGTTTCATGTGAGTCTGCTCAGGAGATATTGGTCTGATCCAACGCATGTGTTACTGGTTCAAAAAGTTGAAATTGTAAGTAATTTGAGTTATATTGAGGAATCGGTCAAAATAGTGGGCTATTAGGTGAAATAGTTGAGAAACCGAGTGATTCCATTGGTGAAAGTCCTTTGGAAAAATCATTTAAGTGAAGAAGCTACATGGGAAACAAAGGAAAGTATGAGGAGACAATACCCTTACCTATTTGATCAATGAGGTAAGAATTTCGAGGATGAAATTTCTTAAGTGGGGAGAATTATAATATCCCATTTTCTATACTAAAGGTTAGGACATAGGATCCTAGACTATTGCTTATAAGAAATAAGATTGAGAAAATAAGAGGTGCATTGCATTCATATGCATAATTTTTGCATACACACATAAATTATAATTTTTGTACACATTGTAAATACTGTATATACACTCATTTGACATTTTCCGGGGTATACATGATTTCAAATGGTTATGATGTGAATTGTGGATTTATATGTCTTTAATTTTAGTGAATGATAATTATTAATTTGGAATCTATTTGTTAAAATTGGGAGATTTATAAATTTATGAATATTTTTGGACTAGGAAAAATGTCAAGTGGCAAGGCAAATTGATTTGTGGTAGTAGAAATAAGTAACATATGGCAATAGAAATAATTAACAAGTGGCATTAGGATTTATTAACATTTGGCATAGAAAATTAGGTGAAAAATGGACTAGAGATTAAATGATATTGGGTACCATAATTAGAATATATTAATTTGATCTTTTAAGTGGTAAGTGTCATGACTAGAGATTAAATGATATTAGTTACCATAATTAGAAGATATTAATTTGATCTTTTATGTGATAAGTGTCATGACACTTACTACATAAATGTCATGACACTTACCACATAAAAGATCAAATTAATATCTTGTAATTATGGTACCCAATATCATTTAATCTCTAGTCCATTTGTCACCTAAACACTCACCTAGCTCATTAACCCATGATATTTAAACCTATTGAAAGACCATCTTTATCTTTTCATTGTCTTTCATTTTCATTAAATGCTCTCATCTTCTTCATCTCATCTTCTTCACTCACAACACTTACTCTCACCCCACGATCTTGAGTTTTTGCCACCATTTTTCACCCTATCACTATAACAACTAGTTTTCTTCTTCATCTTGTTATTAAAAACCTAGCCTATTCTACTTTGGAAGATTGATGATCATGTAAAACATGGAAAGCTAGGGTTTCATGGTGATTTGATGAAGATTTGAGTTAAAAAAGTAAGTAGCATATTGTTCTTTATGGTTTGTTAAATGGAAACTTTTATGATGATCATTAGGGATGATTGATAGTGAAAATGATGTTGATGATGAGTGCTAGAAAATTTAATGAATGAATGGATATTTCATGTTCTGTTTTTGATGTATAAACATGGATTATATTGAGTTTTGAAGTTAAAGGAAAGTCAAGTGTAGTGTATTGAAATGAAAAGAACTAGGATGACAGTTTAGAGATAAAGTGATGGTGATAATGGTGTTGAAAGAGTGTTGATATGTTGATGAACTAATGTATACGTTGATGTCCTATTTTTGTGTTAATGATAAACATTAGGCTAAGAGTTGTTTTATGGATGATATTGACATAGAAATGAGGTGAGAATGAAGAGGAAATAAAGTAGAAATGATGAATTATGCATAAGATGTGTTAGATGTAACATGTACGAATTAAAAATCTGATAAATTGGAAGGAGAAAGTAGCTGGAAATTTCGGATTACATAACCCATGATCGTGGGAATGCCTCCACGATCGTGGGAAATGCAAGAATGGCTAGAAAGCTTCAGCTGGCTTAGCCTACAATCGTGGAAATGGCTCCATGATTTTAGGAAAGGCCTTAAACGTGAGATGTTATCTTTTAAGTGATGTTTGAACTAACTAATGACAAGATACCTTCCTATGGTGTATTTAGACTTGATTGAGGTTTGAAATGAACCTAGTTTGATGGTTGATTAATGGGTTAAAGTGTTTGATATGTTTAGATTGATAATTTAAGTTATAACTAAGAAATGGAAGGTTGATAACAATGTATCAAAATCTAGAAATTTAGAGATGATTAAGGAATAAAAGTGTTCTTAAAAATGCTAATATGATTCAAAGGAGATGAGTAAGGTATATTAGGTATTAATGTATGATAATTTGGATATTATGTGATCATATAATGCTAGAATAACATTGGTGAATGACTAATTGATGAGTTTAGAATAAGCAAATATTTTTGAGGTATAAACCTAAGTGTAAACTAGACATATTCAAGTTGTAATGGTTTGAACGATCAAGATTTGATTAAGGATACATACCCGGGAATGTCATTGAGCGTGCATTGTACATAACACATATACATATGTGTATGATTGAATACTAATGTGATTGATCAACATAGTAATATGTATAAATGTGTGTATTGCATGATATAAAAACACAAGTTGAACGACAACATCCAGACATTGACGGTCCGTCGAGGCAATAGCTATTTGGAGCATACCGTGAGTAACCTAGATGTTTCTCACTAGGATTGATTGTATGTGCTTAAATTTCAATTATTAAAATGATAATTACGTGAGTGTGATGATTCCGGAAATTGATGATCTGAGGAGTTTGATAATTGAGATGTACGTTGGAAGTGTTCATAATTGAATGTGAATTGGGAAAATAAGTATTCTCAACGAAATGTTAAATGCCAAACTGAGTTCCGAGAAATATGTGAAAAGTGAGTATACATAATGAATGAATATGATTGATTGCATATAATGTGAATTGATGAATCTCTTGACATTGAAATACATGATCAGATAAAGGAAGTTGTGACTAGAGTGGCCAGTGAAAAAGAGCCTAAAGCTTAGAAAATGTGTATAAAGAGCCACAGGCTTAATATTAAATGAGCCTTATCCACAACGGATACGGGACAATTAAAAAGGCACTTGGTCACAACAAAGTAACAATGAAAGTGGAGTCACATGTGTATTTACATATACATCCTTACATGTGTCTTATGATTGAATAGAAATGAATAAATGAACTGTTTGATATTTATAGTGGAAAAATAAATGAGTATGTGTTGTGTTATAAAATGTGAATTGTTCTTGTGATTTAAAATGAGTGAACCTTCCTATTTACTATTTGTTGATGTGATTTGTTTGTAAATTGAACGGAGAATTGTTTTTATGGTTTGATATGAGTGAGCACCTCGATGATGGTTCATTCATTGAGTTCACAAAACTCATCAAAATTGCAACATTGATTTTAGGTATGAGAGAGGAGACTTAGCTTCTAAGACGTTCTAGAAGAAGTCTAGCACTTCATTTTTGTACTCAAGAAATGGCTCAAAGGTTGGTCAGCTGAGACTATGGAGTTTAGAATTTGTGATACTATATATATGAATTATGGAGTGTAATGCTACAATGTAATTATGTTTTACAAATGGAATGAGGAGTTGATATTTGAGTATTCATGTTTTATATATGATGCCATATTATGTAAATATGACTACTCTAACATGCCGCTTTCACAGGGCATGAGTCGGAATGTCCCCTAGGATGTTAGGGCACGTGCCTTATGGAGCGTGGTGTTACAGATTAAGCTGTCTTTCCCTGTAATATTCCATTAATCTACTTTTTCGTGTATGTTCTTGGTATGAAACCAAATTGGTTCTCCGAGATAACTACACCCTTTCTCGCTCTTTTTTAATCATCTTTTCCTATAACTTTAGAGTCCTCTATAGTTGTTATAGCTTTGGATGTCCCATTTGTTCTCATATAGAGAAATTAGCATAGTATGTCTCCAATCATCCAACATTTTAGCAAACTTGAGGATCACATTAAAAAGCTTGATTAACTAAGTAAGACCCTGTTTGTTTAGGTTCTTCCAAACCTTTATGGATATTTCATTAGGCTCTACTACCCTTCTACTCTTCATCTCCCTCAAAACTCTTTTAATTTCTTCCTTTGTGATCTATCAGTAACAAGTAAAGTTATGAAACCTCTTAAACATGCTAGGATCACTTAAAAAGGCGTTTTCCTTCATGCCTTCATTAAGAGGGCCATAAAAGTGCCTTTGTCATCTGCTCTTGATGTGATTTCAACCACGAGTACTCGTCCTACTTAATCTTTATTGTAACAAACTGAATCTAAGTCTTTCACTTTTTATTCCCTATCTCTTGCCAACTTAAATATATCATTTTCTCCATCTTTATTTTTTAATTGTTGATATAAAAGAAGTTATTTTCATGATATTGAATACTATCCTTTATTAGTGTCGTGTTGTTTTAAAATCAAAAACTTCTTAAACTTTTTCCGGGTCTGGAAATGACTCCGAAAAATTCTCAGAAAATTTCTAAAATTCTCTAAAAATCTCAAAACCCTAATATCACTCTCCAATTCAATTTTTACACACTCAAGCCTATTTTTCAAAAATCCTATTTATTCACAATTATACCAGGAAATGTCATGAATGCATGTACAAACATTTTTCATGTACAGAAATCACTGTTCACAAATGCATGAGCATGAGATGTGTTTTCCTAATTTCTCACGTGTACCCGTTTTTATAATTCAACCCGTTATACGGAAACGGGATGTTACACCTATAACCCAAACTCATTACCAATTAACCATCACCTATATTAACTTTATCCAAATTTAAATAAATTAACTACCAAACATGAAAAACCTTAGTTACATTATCTCTACGTCGTCGTTAGTCTTCTTTGGTCGTATGTCTGGAAAGAAGAATCTCTAGTTCATCTTCATTCGTCTTCAACTGGAAAGCATGTCCTCTCCTCTCATCTTCATTTTTTTATAAGGTAGGTATGCTAAAGTCCTTTTACAGTTATTATAGAGCACATCTATTTGTGAACTTTAATTTGAAGTGCATTCTTAATAGTGATCAGGTTCCTAGCTAGCTAGTTAGATAGCTATAAGGCTCTTTAGCTGAGTAGATCCATCAAAATGACATCAAAATGGAACAAAAGTTTCTTACAGATGATATGATCCTTGCATTATTATACATGCAACATTTTGAATGACAACTTTTTATTATCTTGTAAAATAATGTCAAAACTAACAATAGTTAGTCTAATAGTCCTAAAATTATTAATTAATTGGTTATAAAATTTTGATATTATATTGTATATTATTTTTCCTCGGATGAAAATGTTATGATATTTTGAATTGAACTTCAGAGATGTTGAAGATTGTAAGTTAGACATTTAACATTATTAAAAGATCTTAAAGACTGGAAGATGTTGAATTATTTGTCCTTTCCTTTTAATTTTTTGCAGTAGGTTAAGATTGAGCATTATGACTCAAATAATAAATACAAGTTTGACATTTAAGATGGACTAAGATTTTTTTTGTTTTTATAGGTTAATGGCTATTATGCGAACTTTATGGATGGAGAGAAATCCTAGAAAATGCTTTATTTATTGTGCTCGTCGTGGGGTAAATTATTTATTAATTTTATGGTTATGTTAGTTATCTGAATTTTTAATCATGAAATTTTTGTTATCTTTTTAACCACTTGATTAATTTTAGTGAATTTTTAATCTTGACATTGTTGTTAACTTTGTATTATTCAATTAATTTCAGCTTGAAGTTGTCAACTTTTTTAGTAGGTTGATCCTTCAATATGCGAAAGAGCTTTGAGTATCATACCTATACTATTGAAGAAGATAAACAAGCTGGAAAAAGAAAGAAAATGCTAAATATTAAAATTAAAATTTTGAATATTGTATTATTAGTGGTTGCAATTAAAATTGCTATGAGTGAATGTAAAATATTAAGTATTGTATTATTAATGTTTTATAAACCATATAGAGGATTGTGACTAATATTATTCAATTTATCCTAGCAATTTAATTATGCTTATAAATATGATATCCAATAGTCCTATAGTATTCTATATTCAATTACTAGTTGAGTGTAAAATTATAGTTTCCTAGCTTTTAAACCATTTTGTATGTAATTAAAAGGGACTCCATCAAATAAGTCTTAAAGTAATAACTTCAATATGTATTAATGATCTATCAAATTCTTAAATCAATCTCATTATCAATGATCCTATTTATTAAGACTTTCTTACGATCCCAATCATCAAGTTCCCAAATCAATCTCATTAACACTTGTCAGACTTAGTAAAAGGAAATGAAATACATACTAACACACTTAACAAATAAGACACCAAAATACCCATATGCATTCATATAAACATTTCATTTTACAAAAGTATTTCTTTGTTCCCTTTTTGTATTTTCCAAAACACCCATGTACATTCATACAAGCATTTAATTGTTCCCATCTAGTAAGACAAGGCACATAAGCATTGTATAATTCAAAAGTATTTCTTTTTACAAAACCATAACTTTGTACAGATCTTGTAGGATAAGGCATATTGGTAAAATGTATCTCTATATAGAACTTCCTAAAGCTTTCAATCCTTTCCTCCTGATCCTCGATTTTGTTTCATCCTAAAAAAATGGCAACACATAATCAAAGGATAACCTAATTGTAAAAATTGATTTGAGACATATAACTCATTACTTGTAGCTTTTGACGATTTATAACTCTTCTTGTTATTATTGGTTAAGGTTCTTTAACCCATATTATCCCATATCCATGAATTAACCTCTTTATTTTATTTGTCTGTGAAATAGGTGGTCAACTTGAAGGATTAATATTAGAACAATTTTCTTGGACATCACTTGTAGACTTCACTGGAAAAAATGAAAAAAATAATGTTTAAGGATGAAGACATATATGAAAAAGAATAATAAATAATGTGTTAACTTACATATGAATCCACTGAAATTTATTACGATACATCTTTTATAGGATATGTTTTTTTGTTGTGTCCTTGTTAGTAGTAGTGTTGACATGTCATTTTCATGCCTCTCCTTGACATTTTATTACCATTAGTAGTAATCTCCCAATCCTCTTGTTTCATACTCTTCTTTAGCCTACCAGAAATTTTTTGAAAAGGAGTTGGTAATGGTGGTCAATGTTCAGTTCTAAGCTAGAATTTATCTCCTTGAACCTTCTCCATCATATGGTAATACACCTGTAGGTACTTCTCCTTTGTAAACTAATGAGATGCATATTTTCCAAACTCTTCATTATTGTAAACAATGGAGACAGTGGCATGTAAGATACCCGATACATCCCAAGTTTTATAACTACACATCTTACTCCTTAAGTTGACAACATACTTAACCCTTTTATGTATCACTTTGAACTTACTGGCACCATTGCTCTTTTAAGTTCACAGTTAATGCTCAACTCCTTATTAATTCTCAATTTGGTCTTTATTTTTGGACCAATGTCATTTCTCCATTTAGTTTCCATGTACCTATTCTTAACCAATCATTCCATTACAACCACTATAATTTCCTCAAGCATGGTGATAATGTTTTTACTTTGTGCTTCAATTATAATTTCATTAAATGCTTCACAAATATTGTTATCAACAATATCATAATTGAATGAAGTGTTGAAAAATGTTATTGCCCATTTTTTCTTTGGAGTTCTTAGTAGATCATTATGAGCATTCTTCAGATCCTCTTCTAAGTCCTTCAAATTAAAAAGCAAGTCAGGTTCATTGAAAGAATTACAACATTGCTAAAATAGTCTCTCAAATTTAAGTCCCTAGTGATTGCTCTTTCTCCAATTGGTAAACATGTGTATTACATAAAACCTCATTTCAGCCTTTAAAAGTTGCCTATCAAGTTCTTCCACAAGAACCTATTTAAAATACATTGAAAAAGTTTAGTAAATTAGTAATAAGAGCAAGTATATCTATTAAAGCATAGGAAAGTTTATCGAATACCTTTTATTTATTAGAAATCATTATTCATCCACCCCCATCTTTCAAATCAAAGTATCTCTTTAACAACCCTAAAAGCCATATTCAAGTTTCTATTGTTTCATTACAAATCACAACCCATGCGACTAGACACATATGAAGGAAACTGTAACTCATCCAATAATATTCATTAAGACTCCTTAGAAATCTAAATTTGGTGTATTGACAAATGCAAAATGTTAAATACTTTATCTCCCCAAATTATTTTTTTAAATCATTTATATAGCATATTTGGTTAAAAATTTCTACATTTTACTATTAATAACCTAAGATGTTCACTTCCATATTTTATTACTAAAAAGGGCTAAATTGTGTTAAATATTTTATTATAAGTTTGGTAGATATTTGGCCTCATGGAAAACTAGACAAGTTTAAACGAGCAAAAATGCCTAGCCTTATGGAACCAACCCTAAATAAAACAACTCGGCCAATTTAAGCCCCAACTTAAGCAAATAAGCAACAAAAAATATTCATCCTAGTGATAGCCCAAACCAAAATAAATTAACAACAAAAACGAAAACAAATGTCAGGATGTTTTAGGCCTCCTGAGTCTCTTCAAAATGGAGACATATTCAGAGATGCTATAAAAAATCTACCAACATCCGCGAGGAGGAGATCCTCTTTATGGCTATTTAAATGAAGTAGAGCGACAAATAAAAGTAGCAAGCGATCCTCATGTTGAGAGTTCTCGAGAGTTTCCCCCAACTGTCAAGGGTGATGGAGCAATAAAGCTAGCAAAAGTGTCTAGAGAGCCATAAACCCACTAAAATTGAGCTAGTTCGTGACTGATGGCTAGGATCTTAAAGTCACAGCAGGGCACAGTAATTTGGGAGCAGCAGATCTGCTCCCCTTATATAAAGGGTCTCAACACCCCTATATTAATTGCAATAATCAACCATCAATTTCTCAAAAATATGCATAATTTCCTGAAACTCTTTAAGATTCCCTAATTTTAACATGTAAAGATCCCCAAAAATATAATTCATACAAAATTGAACATTAACATATGCATTTAGGAGTTTAAATAGCTAACACCAACTCCAAATTGAATCAAGCAAGTATCAATGAGTGGAGTTTAAACAAGATTTCATGAAACTAAAAGCATACACTAGTTGTTATGGGACGGCATTTAATTGTCTATTCAGGACAACATCGCGAACATCAATGGCCTAATGTAGGAATATGCAACAGGATTTTGGCACACCTACCTTGTGAAACAACAAAGACAAGAAGAGAGGACATGGTTTCCAATTGAAGACGAACCAAATATCGTGCTTTCTAAACATGCGACCAACGAAGACGAATGAAGACGCAAAGACAATGTAACTAGGGTTTTTCACGTTTCCTAAAGTGAATTTGGGTAAAATTGGTAATGAGTTTGGATAATTGAAATTACCTAGTTCTAGTATGTAAGTTCTAATAATATTATTGCTTTCGCCTTCATATTTTTTCACTTAATAATTTCAATTTTTATTACTTAAGTTGCTCCCACAATATTTCTTACGTACCTAGTTCGTTAGTAGTAGTAAAGCTAAGCTGTTAAAGATTCTGGAAATCAAGGACCAGGTACTTATGATTGGGATACACTTCATATCCGTAAAGATGTTAATGTTTCATATGCCTCATTTATTACTGCAGTTTCTGCTTAATATTGCTAAATTTGCAAATTCAAATACTTGATCGATTTTGCAAGTTAAAACAAATTTTAAAAAAAAGCAAAAGGTGTGTAGGATAACCATTAACCAGCATTAAGTATTAATCAAGTGGAGCATTGCCACTAATCAGCTTGAATTTATTTTTCTATATATCTATATATACAGTCATATAAATTACACATACAATGGTTATATGGGAGAGGCTTGCACGTAAATTACTTACATTAGCATCTAAGAACGCACATTGTGACAATCAGTTCTCGTTACTGGAGATTGTATCAGGAAGTTTAAATGTTGGAGGCTTGTCAACACCTCTCCGTGAGTACTCCCTCCACCTACGGGCCGCTGCTGCAGCTCTCCTTGCCCTCTCTTTCACCTCCTCCTCTGCAGAAACCACATCGTTAGATTGTACACTCCCCTAAGAGTTTAACAACTAAGTTATGGAGACAAAGGTTAGTTGTTTAAGCCAAAGGCTAAAAATCAATGTACTCCTTAAACCATTATGCTATAGTTAGAAGCAACCTGGCGTTTATTTTCATAATGGGATCAAGATGATTTCATTGTCCAACCTCAGCATTCATTTGAACAAAATACAAAAACATTTTGTGCATCAAGAAAAACGTTGTTATAGATGAAGGGAACCAATGCAGAATTAACGTAAATTAAGTTGTGACAGGATTCAGGAGAGAACTTTCTTGCATTCGAAGCACAGAAGTTAGGTCATTCAATCATCTTATAAGAAATGTAAAGGTTGAACGATGAAGAAAAAGGAAACCAACTAAAAGATTGGAATCAAATTGACATGTTCCATGCTCTAGGAAAGCTTGAAGCTGCTGGTTGAATTGTTCCAGAACAGGAAAGATTGCTTTTTATTCAATTTAAATTGGAAGCAAATTGCTACCACAAGGAAAGCTGTTGCAGAGAGGCGAGAAAATAAAATACAACACAAAAGATTTTTTTTTCGGAGTGAATTTCTCGTATGATTTCATATACTAATTAATAATGGCATCTTTCACTAACCTGAAGTTTGGTAGTCTTTCTGTGCTCCCCAAAGATTGCTCCAGTAAGATTTGTTTTTATTAGAATCTTTCCTATTCATCATCCTTACTTTTGCTTGTTCCTATAAGAAGTTGTCAGGGCAAGGAACAATCAGAATATAGCAATAGCGATGAGTTTAAATCATCTAGTTAGCGAAAACCATCCTATAGCAGAAATCAGCTAGTATGGAACTATGATTTGTGTCTGAGTTGAATGTCAAACTAAATACTCCTGTGAAGCAATCTGAGTCGTTCAAATGATCTAAGCAAGTCTAAGAGTATGGAACTATAACTTCTATATATCAATAATTTTTAAGTCGAATGGTATCTCAAAACATTAGCTTAAAATAAAATGTTGATGAAAGCAAATCAAAGGGTAGGAGCTCATACCAACACTTTTGCCTGTCTTTTTTCCCATCGAGAATTTGCCTGCATCAATATTTGGTGAATATTACCAAAAAAATTCCAAACAGAGACTAACAACAAAGTGAGTAGCTATAAAGTGCGAATTAAAAACTCCAAGAATAATTTCAAATAAACAACACCCTTAGTAAACATCATCACTTCAATACGCAATCGTGTATTGGCAACCACAATTACTGTCTTGAAAAAGCCTTGTAATGAACAACAACAATATATCCAGATATGTAAATTTGTTTGGTCCACTAGTAATTGAAAAATTGTAGATTTTTCTTCACAATTCATGCTCAACTGCAAATTTCACACTGCCATTCTTAAAGTCACTACTTCAACGAAACCAATAGAGAAACACAGAAAAGAAACAAGGCAGTAACATATAAGCAAGTCTCACCATTCTGAAGACATCCATTGATGCAGATCCCATTCCTGAGAGCATGAACGCCACCTGGTCATCATTGAAAAGAACTGGACTCAGCAATCAAAATGCAGGAGAAGAAAGGAAAACATTCATCCCACAAGCATAATTATCCCAAGTATCATTCATTTGTTGTCTTATGATAATTGCAAAACTGAAATTGCCAGCAAACTATTGACCCACGAAAAGAAATCAACACACTAACCACAGCATGGACGAGTAAACAACAAAAGATGTGAATTGTCTTCTATACATACAACATGGGTGTGTTAAAATGCTGCAATTTCTCTCCATGTATACTTATTTAGAGAGAGACATAGAGACATACAAATCAATACACCTATACTAATGAGGCATATACACAATGATACATGCATATGTAACACAAATCAGTGTACGCTTGCTGTATATGCATTCATAAAAGCACAAACACTTCTACCCTTTACAAAAGCTGCCTCTTGGATACACCTTGCTGATAGTCTAAGCACATTGTTAATGCGTCTTGGATATACAACTCATTAAAAGGGCGCTAATGATCTCAACCTTCTTGAAGAAAATAAAGTGATAAACTAATACAATAGGTATGCCTTCAACCATTTGTACCCAATTAGTAATGCCTCTGAAAACCACATGATTCTACTGCTTCATTTTGACGTAGGTTATAGGCTCCATTATTGTGATAGGCCATTGACGGCCAGTACATATTTCGCAATCTATCATTTGTAAAATGGGTTCTCACCCTAGTTTCACTATCATGGACCCTATTAGCAAGTGGTAGATTAGAGCAAAGTTCAAAGAGATGTGAGCAAAGATGAAGGACATTACCCACAAGCAACTCCATATCAATATTATAACATGAGTGAGCAATCTTGAGTTTAGGGAATTTATTAGGGAATTTGTCCATGTAGAAGTTAAATGAAGAAAGTTTGATTTGTAACTAGAATATTTGATCCATAAATGTAAACTAATTGAAACTTTTAATTCAAAAAGAATCATTTAGTATGTCTATTAAAGGAAATATGAACTTTGTGAAAAAGATCCAAGGTCAAGACACAGAAAATGTAGGACACAAGCTCTGGCATGGGATGGACATCAGATATAAAACAGGGCAATCATCAACTAGAACCTCAAGGTCAAGCAAATATATAATTGGATTTTAATTGGCATGTTGAGCCTCAGCAAGGAGAAATTTGATGGGATCAATAAAATTGAACGTGGGCATCAAGCAGCCTACATAGTATACAAGGCATACTTGCTTTTTAGAGACAATAATGATGGTGGAGATGTGCATTGGTTATATGGAGACATTCATTAGTACATATTTGAATCAACAAATTGGTGGCACCGCTGATGTTTCTGAGAAGAGGCATTCAGGTCATGGGTTTTGGTGTAGGCATAAACATATAAGAGCCTATTCTGGAGTCCATTTACATTTAGTTAAAAAATAGTTTGGCATATGTCTATATGATGATAAATCTCAGCTTGTCACTAGCACAAACCATTTGGTATTCTAGAGGATTATAACTGATGATTTCAAGTATAAATTAACAGATGGACAAAGAGAAATGAACGATTAGATGCCCATGGTTGACAGTGAACCTCTGATGGAGAGAGCAATTAGGTTTTGGTTCAAGTGTAGAATCACATACTTGTACATAAGCATCAGACAGAAATTCCCATACACATTAAGCTAGGGAATGATGGTTCAATCACACTTAAAGAAGAATGCTAAAGAAATCTGCCCGAGTCCTAGAAGAGTGATATTTATGAAAGTACACGTTGGCTAAGAAAGAAGCAAGAAAAGGCAGCTCAAAGAGCCTGAACTAAGTACTTAATTGAGTTTTAGTGAAAAATTTGCAATTTGAGAAGGGAATAAGGATGTGTACAAATTTACTATTAATGGTATCAAAAGGGAAATTTTTGATAGTCAATTAAATCGATGATTATGCTACTGCATAATGAGACTAATAATAGGCAAAGAAGTTACATCATTGATCTTATCATCATTATGCCCAAAACTCCGGAATCAATGACACCATGAAAATTGGGTTTCTGTGGCATAAGATGCTTCAAAGAAGATAAAGTAAGAAAGGAATTGGGGATTGATGGCCGCAAGAATTATGGAAGCCCCAGACAAAGGAAGAAAAGTTTTGGTTAACCAAGCATTTCAGCATCTGTTTCAGAATATACTGCAGTTGCTACAAGCTTTTATAATTCACTTCAGTGTTTGTATAGAACCTTTTATATAATTAACTTTCAAGTCAACCTAATCCTTTTCCAATGAACTACCTCACTGTGATCCTAATAAATATGGAATTTGTGTATCGAATTTGAAGAGAAATGGTTACATTTACTCTTTCCACTCTACGCATCTCATCCTCTAGCAAAGATAGTTGTGCTGCAGATGTCCAATGGATACAATCAACAGGACTGCATAGAATAATAACAAAATTGATCAGTTTTGTATATTTTTCAACCTTTTCCCGTATAAAGTGAAGATAAATAGCATTCAGCAAGTACTGCAGAAGATTAGTGCGCAAAAATATTTCAACAGCTAAATAAGCAGCAAGAAATAAAAGTAGAATTAGTCTTAAAGATCAGTTTCCAGATAAAGTTTTTCATAGAAGTGAATGCATAATAACTCAACTACATCTAGGAACTATTAACAACTTTACAAGCTCGTAGCACCTATAGTAGACAGCATGGCAACATACAACATTTTGAAGCAAAAAAATAACATTCTTAACAAATGATGGACTTATCATTTAGGTTACAAATTCTGACATCGAAACATGAAATTGTCAATCTAAAGAGTGCTTTAGCCCATAAAAGGAAGATTTGATTACAAATTGACAAGTTCAGTATGAAAGAATAAGAAGTCTTTTTTTTATGAAAGTGAAAATAGCAAACAAAAGGAACAATCTTGAATCCAAATAAGAGAATTTACCAGCTGTCAATTGCCTGTTGAACCAAGTCACGGTTGCCACACTGGTTGTACACTCTAGCTCTTCCAAAATCTTCCTCAATTCTGAAAACATCAGAAGCCACATTGGCACAATTCTTGCAACCTGCAGAAAAATAAAATACATTAATAACTTGTGATGATAGCTTCATGTAAAATATACCTGCTTTCAGCTAGCAGGAGTCAATTTCATTTTTTACAGAATTCATGGTGGAAAGATTCAAGAAAAATAGAGTGAATAAGGTTTCAAAAGCACGTTATGCATATCAAGTTTCCTCAATTGAGTTTGATCTACAAGCATCAAAGCCTAATCCAAATGAACATCGAGTAGATGTAAAATTGAGTTTTGGTTGCTATGAACTCATTTAGCTAAAATCATCTTTTGGTTCAAACACTAAAAAGTTAAAAGAGTATATTGTGAGTAAACTTCTAAAGTATGAAAAGTGAGTTTGTGGATACCTATGCAACTAAACTCATCAACAAACGCGTGGTCCTTGGTGCAAGAGTCATCTAAGAAAGGGTTGATTGCTGTCAATGCGTAGCCATGAATTTCATCATAAATCATGCGTTGTACAGGGTCACTGAGCACCTGTACTGCAACGGTCATTTTTATAGTAAAAGAACAAAGAAGATTAATCTTATCCTAACATATCAGATGGGACTCACCGCATAGACCTCGTTAATGAACATGCAGAAATTAGTTGTCTCTGGATCACTGCCACTTAAGTCTGGATGGCAAGCTTTCATGCAATTATAATAGGCTTTCTTAATCTGTTGCGGTGTGGCATCTGGAAGCTGGTTTCCACGCACAATCAGAACCAAACATCCAAAAGCAAGCAAGCAAGCGCGCACGCACACACAGAAGAAAAGATCATAAACATCTCAAAATGACATATTTGAAGAAAGATCCCAGTAGGATACGAAAAATATACCAGTGAAGTTTAAGTAAAAACATAGCAAAGTTCTTGATGCTACCCAGTGAAAGCTGCATACAAGGGTTTGTGTGCGTGCGTGTCCAATTCCAAGTAACAAAGCACTTTTGCTCCCATTTGCTTCCAAATAATTAAAGAAAGCACAGAGCAAGAAGCATTACCAGACCCAAAACCGCATAGTAGTCATCAACAACCGTATCAGTTGAAGCCGAGCCGTTGGTAGCAACCTTGACTCTGCCCAAGCTTCTTCTCTTCAAACTCCAAGGATTAGTACTTTTGGATAAAATTCGGCATGAGGGTCTTGAACACGGATATAAACATGGGTTATGAATTTTGAGAGCATCTGTGGAGAGTGAGGAGAGCAACTGAGCCATTTACCAAACAAAAACGAAGTTAACTGAAAACTTTGCCAGCCTTTTCAGGGTCTTTGCGTGTATACTAAACCAAAACAACGAAAGAAAGAGAAAGAAGAAGAAGGTTCTTTTGATATATAAGTGAAACCGCGAGGGGTAGATATTTTAGGATTGGAACCGAACGTTGTTGGAAGTTAGAAAATGAAGTAGTGAGGAGAGGGAAATTTAGGATTGGAGTGGAAGAAAGAAATCATGACATGGAAAATTGAGAGCCATGCAACAGTGTTAAGAATGTGGACACAAGTGTAAACAAATCTAAGTTGCATGTTCAGCGAAGATGTCGCGCGTGTCAGATTGTGGATGGTTGGTTCCCTCACGCTTCAAGCAACCGTCCGTCCTTTTCATCGACGCTTAAGACGCACGCCTTTGTGCTCTTTTGTTTTCTTTTCCTAGGACGAGCTTTTTCTGTCTTTTTTCATTAAATTCAGAAGAATAAATTAAAAACCGAAAAATAGAAATTTGTCACTTGTATTTTATCTTCAGGGGATCTTAGCCAATTAGATACGGCAAGATTTCGTCTATTACTCTTCTTTTTAGTTTATGTTCTACGCAGGCTAACCTCGACCTAAAGGTCAATCAAACCTAAGGCTTATGACTTGAGTCCAAGTTCGATCAAACTTAGGCAACTTGAAAATTGATCAGGCCCAAGCTAAACCCGATTATTTTCTTTTTTTAATTTAAAATTTAAAAAACGAAGAAATTTTTAGGCAGCCTGCCGAAATGGGTCGAGCAACTCCATCCTGAGCCAAGCTCTAAGCCAATCATCGCAAATTGAGCTCATGAACTTCTCAATCTGGGTCAAAATGTTACCCTAAGTTTCGTGACATAATTATTTGAAGGTATTCTTTATTTTATACATATTTAAATATATATGATAAAGTTCATAGGATAAATGTACATTGCAAATAAAATTATAATGAGGTCATAATTATAAGATTCATATTACATTTATATGTTATCCTTAAATTATTTCTAGTCATTATTTTATTAAGATTTCACATTAATAGAGAGTAAAAAAATTATTGCACATTATGTTTCTTCCTTATGAAAGAAATAGTCGATTAGATAGACTAAAGTATATAGATACTTAAACAAAAGTGTAAGTGTTTATTAGAGAACAAGTTCACTAACTGATCCCATATAAGAATTCTATTTGGAACATTACTTGTATGTCCATGAAAATTTTTATTGTGATAATTATATAAACAATCATTTGGCTTGAGATCTCCAAAGTATTTTGTATAAAGATTGTAATGTTTTGATATTACTTATAACCTATTGTAATGGTAACTCAATCGGTAGTTATTGATTATAACATGAACTATATAGAGATAATTAAATGATCAATATAAGATTTATCACTCTAAAGTGATTAGGGCGAATATTTTGTAGTTTTCGATTAGTATTGATTCGAGAAATTATAGGCCAAGGTTAAATGACACTTTGAAAATAGTTTTCAAATGTCATTAGTTAAATCAATCACTAATGGTAGAGAATTGATATGACTAGACTCAAATAAGGTAGATATTAATTCTAAGTGTATGTTTAATTGAAACATTAAATGATGAAAAAATTGAATTATATGAACAAATTATACATGGAAAGGTTAGTCAAAATCACTTAATATTCTTAAACATTTGAGTGGTTATGATATGTTGCTAAATACCAATGTTAATCTATGAATATAAATTATTTAATTAGAGAATTAAAGATTAATTAGAGAAGTTTAATTTATCTAATATTAAATATGATTTAGGGTTATAATTTATATCCATTGTTATCATATTTAAGAACCCTTTTGGTCACACATAAAAAACGAATAGAGAGAAAAAGGTGTTTTAATAGAATTTGACTTAATTATAAAATTTGAGAAATTTTGGATTAAATATGAAATATTCAATAAATAAGGACCAATACCAAATATTAGAACTCATTTGGGCTTAATTGGTATTTAATTATAGTTAATTGTAATTATGATAAATGATTAATTGACTATATTTGTATACTCATATTTAGTGTGTTTTGCTTGTTATTTAATAATTTTATAGTATTGTTGGTACTTACTTCACTTCAAGTGTGTTTGTAGGTAATAATTGTCATCGTAAACTAAGAGGAGATGTACTCCAATAAAATTGTGACATGGAATGAAAGAATTAGGGCAATTATAGGCGTACACGATCATGTATAGTGATCGTGAAAGTCACTTTAAACATCTGGAGCTTTAACAACATAACTCCTGCCTATGTGGAGTGATCGTGTGTCTTTATGACAGTGATCATGTGAGTCTTTGTGACCATGTAAAGTCACAATTTAAGGTATTTTTAGAGATACACAGTTACCTACACGGGCATGTAAGTGACCGTGTATATTCTAGAAACTTTAGTTTTTACTATAAAAGGATATTATTGAAAGTTAAAAAAAGGGGAGGCAGATTAGAAGCATTTTTAAGTCATAAGAAATGCAGAGAAGGGGCAGTTATGAACAAAGGAAGAGGAAAACATGAAGATTACGTCACAAGATCCAACAGAGATCATCCTTCCATCCAAATTGCAAGAAGATTCATTGGAGACAAAAGGACAATTTAGAATAAAAGTTCTTTTATTTCTATTTATTCTTCTGAATATTTGTTATTAGATTTGCTTTCTATGCATAGGAACTAAATTGTTTAGTACCTAGGTATGATGAACCCTAAGTTGTAATGATAACGTGATATAATGTTTTATTTAATGCAATTTTATTGATTAATTTATTACGATTCAATTATGCATTATATTCTTGAACTAATATAACTAGAATATTAGTCTAATATTTAATTTCATAGAGATTGAGAAATCCTTTTGTGTGAATGGATCTGCCATAATTGGAAGGAGAGGCATGTCAACCTAGAGATAGGTCAATATAAATGGTCTGGATCAGGGTTAACCCTAATAGTGAAATTTACGAATCAATAATACAATCTTAGAGGTTTTAACTAGAAAGAAGTTTCAGTTAATCAACCGAGGCTTAGTTGTTAATAGTTTGGAGAAAGATATTAACATAAGAGAGGAATTTCCAAGGTCCAATAATCAATAATTTAATTGCATGATAAATAGTTAGTATTTAAGATATCTTAGAGGGATTCATCACCTAGGTACTACTTATTTGATATTGCCTATTCATAATATGTTCTTTATTTGAGTTCATTATTGAGTCAACTTTAGTTTAGTTTGTTTTCTTTAATTCTTAAGTAAATTCACAACCTAATTTGGCAGGTAGATATTATAAAATAGTGTTAATACAAGTACCTACAGTCTTTGTGGGATCGACCTCTACTTGTTAATGTTAGCTACAGCTACACTATGCACTTGCAGCTAAAATTTATAATTCATTGTAGACAAAATAATTCGATAAAGTTTTTTTTGCTGTTTTTGGGGATTGTAGTATTAGGAAAGCCTAGCTTTATTAATCTAACTATTATTTGTTGTATTTTTTATTTTTATTTTATCTTTATTTTTGACTTATTCATTTATTTATCTTTTGAAATTCTCTATTTTGACTCAAAATGTGTAGTTTATTGTTAGGATTTAAGATTCATCACTAAAACTGCAAACCATAACGAAAGGACAAAGAGGACAACATTCTCATGGGAGTTATAATATGTCATCGCATGTAGGGTAATCATTACAATCATGAATATTGGGCACCAAACTATATGTGGGAGCATCTATATGAAACTGATTTTAGAGTATACCATATGAGAATACTTACAATTTAGAGTGGAGCAACTCTTACGATGATGGATGGAATGATTACGCTTCAACTGAATCTTTACGATGACAACAACAACAAGAATAATGTCTTATAGATATAATAATGAAAGGCCTTGCCAAAATTGAAGCTAGTTGCCACAAATTCAAAGAGAGATTTTCTTCTTCTGGATATATTAAGTTGAATAAATTGTATTATTTAAGTTTATTAATGCCTCAGAATGAAGAGGAGATAAAGGTTGACTTTATGAATTTGCATTTTAAGAAGACGAGGAGGTAAATGATGGTTTAGAAGAGAAAAAAGAACATATGACAAGGATGATTGAGGAAGAAGAAGAGAAGGGAATCTTTGTCTAAGAAGAGGAAGTAGAAGAGTGGAAAAAGATGATTAAGGAAGAAGAAGAGGAGGAAGCCTCTGTCCAAGAAGAGAAAGTAAAAGAGTGGATAAAGATGATTAAGGATGAACAAGAAGAAGAGTCAGATAAGGAAACTATTGATGAATTATTGGTAGTAACCTTGAGTATGAATGGTTCCCACTTCCCATAAGACACTAATTGAGTCAACTAAAGATTTAGGGATTTTTATTATTCCTTATTTTATTAACAGTTTGTTATCGAAAAGTTCATTAATAGAATCAATTGGATTTATTAATTTAATGAATTATTTCCGTATTATTATCTTACAATTCACAGGCTACTAAACTGCCATGGGAAGAAACGGATGGAAGCAAGCCATTAATTATTGACCTAGGTCGATGGTAAATGTGCAAGATACGTCAAGCTAACGATGTTAAATAAGCATTACATGGGGGGCAACCCAAGAATTATAATATTGTCATTTTCATTTTCATTTTATTTTTTCCCATTTTCGTGTTAGTATAGAATTTTTTTTGATTTTTTACTTGTTTTATGTTAGGATATAAAACATCCTGAGTTGATTTTGCATATTTGCCTTTTGTAAGTTTGCATACAACAAGCAACGTTGACGGATTGATGGAGAGACGAGAAGGGTATGATAAATGGATGAAGGAGGTATTAGTGTAGATGATGGGAAATCTTGAGATATTTATCCCACGTTCACCTTCTAGAACAACTACATAATCTTCAACTCTTCAGTAATATAGGGCTATGAGACTTGAGGATCCAATGAAGACAAACATACCGGACGAAACGAGAGATGACTGATACAGAGACAGTCTAGATGTTTTAATTTAGATGGATGTATCTAATATCGAATGGACCCTTCATTCAATTCAGAACTTTGCACATCTTTTTGTTTAGGGCAATATCAATTCAAACCTTTCTCTTTTTTGTGTTTTATTTTTATTTTATTTTGATATGTTTTAATTGTGTAAATTGAGGACAATGTATAATTTTAAGTATGGGGAAGGGATTTTAATTGTCTTAAGTTTATTATAATCTTTTCTATTAAATCTTATTAACTGATATCCTAAGTTAGTTAAAATTTATCAAAAATACTTTGGATTGTTATTGATTATTGAATTAAATTAATGTGAAAAAGAATGAAAGTTAGAATAGATTTGCTTTTATAAGTTATATTTTAGTAATCATTTAGGTAATTAATTTGCATGAAAATTGCATATTATTTACACACAAGCCCTTTTTGTGAGCTTTTGAGCCTAAGAGCAAATACATCATTATTTTAAGCTCTTTTATTCTTTCATGTGTGTTACCATGCATAGTCGGATAATTATAAAACTTGCTTTTATTATTCATATTGAGATCACATTTGTTAAACTAGAACATTGAAATGATAACAATATTTAGATTCAACCTTTACTTTAGCCTATTTTTTATTTATTATCCTACCATATTTTATCTTTTAAGAGTAACCAATTTTGATACTTAGCATTTTCATTGATTATAATCTCATTATTAGTGTTTACCTTATTTTTTATTATTATTTTTAACCCTAAAGGCTATTTATAATTACTTAATTCCTTGAAACTTAAAATTTGAAAAGGTATAATATTTCTTTAATTATTGGTACGTGATGAATTCTTGAAAAAAATGTTATAAGTATAACAACAACAATAATAACACCTAATAAAAATCTCACTAATATGTAGGATTTAGGGAGGTCCAGTAGTACGTAGCCTTACCCCTAACTAGTAGAGATGATGTTTTAGATGGCACCAATGGAATTTTAAAGAACTAAGTTCCGTGTAATTTTGTTTATGTAAATGTCCTTTAATATTATCACCTTTATTATTATCCCTATCATACCCTAACCTAAGCCTCATTAAAACCTTGTATTAAGACCTTTTGATTTTTGGTTTATAGTTTACTTATAAGTGGTGGAGATATGATTTTATTGCAAGCTAATCCTTCTATGCATTTATTTAAGAGTTCATAAACTTTTCGCCCTAAACACTTTGAGTGCATTAAGTGAATCCTTGGTGAAGGTGTAAAAATTTGTGCTTTCAATTTCAAAGGGACTATCTTTACAATTACTTTAGATATTGACTTATAAAGATTAGTTTTATAATGACTTGAACCTGACTTAGAGTGTGGATGAAAACGTTGAGGTTAATAAGGGATAAATGTTTATAAGTTTGATGATTTAAACTATGATTTGCTTGAGGGCAAGAAAAAGCTTAAGTGTGGGGATATTTGATAAATGATTAATTGACTATATTTATATACCCATATTTATTATATTTTGCTTTTTATTTAATAGTTTTATAATATTTTTGTACTTATTTTGCTTCAAGTATGTTTGTAGGTGATAATTGCCTGATATGAAATGGAAGAATTGGAGCAATTGTGGATGTACATGATCGCATATAGTGGCCGTGTAAGTCATTTTAAATGTGTGGAGCTTTAATAACACAATTTCTACTTATATGGAGTTACATGCTTATATATGTTGACATAAAAAGTTGCGTCTGTTGCCCTTAGAAGTCTTTATGACCATATAAAGTCACAATTTAAGGTGTTTTTAGGATATATGGTAACTTACTTGATCATATAAGTGACCTTATATATCCTAGAAACCCTTACTATAAAAAGATATTATTGAAGGATAAAAAGAGGGGAGGCACATTAAAAGTGTTTTTTAGTCATAAGAAACACAGAGAAGAGGCAGTTATGAATAGAGGACAAGAAAAACATGAAGATTACGTCACAAGATCTGACAGAGAGCATCCTTCAATCTAAATTGTAAGAAGATTCATTAGAGACAAAAGGGAGGGGGGATGACTTCTTTTATTTCTATTTATTCTTCTAAATAATAGTTATTGGATTTGTTTTCTGTATGTAGGAAGTAAATTGATTAGTTCTTAGGTATGATGAACCCTAAGTTATGTTGATAATATGATATAATCTTTTATTTAATGCAACTTTATTGATTGATTTATTGCGATTTAATTATGCATTCTATTCTTGAACTAACATATCCAGAATATTAATACAATATTTGATTTCATATGATTGAGATTGAGAAATCCTTTTATGTGAATAGATCTACCATAATTAGAAGGAGATGCATGCAAACTTAGAGATAGGTCAATATAAATCCTCTAGATTATGGTCAAGCCTGATAGTGAAATTCCTGAATCAATAATGCAATCTTAGGGGTTTTAACTAGAAAGAGATTTCAATTAATCAACCAAGGGTTAGATGATAATAGTCTTGAGAAAGAGAGTAACATAAGAGAGGAATTTTCACAATCCAATAATCAATAATTTAATTGCATGATAAAGGGTTGGTTTTTAAGATATCTTAAAGGGATTCATCACCTAAGTACTACTTATTTGATATGGACTATTCATAGTATTTTCTTTATCTAAGTTCATTATTGTGTCAACTTCAGTTTAGTTTGTTTTCTTTAATTTTCAAGTAAATTCACAACCTAATTTGGCGGTTAGATAATAGAAAAAGGGTTAATACTAGTACTTAGAGTCCTCGTGGAATCAACCCTTGCTTGTCATTGCTAGCTATAGCTACACCATACACTTACGGTTAAAACTTATAATTCTTTATAAGAAAACCAATTCAATCAACTTATAATTAAAATTTCATTAAAATTAGAATTTTATTTCAATTAAATTAGTAAAAAGTCCAAAAATTATTATAAATAGGCTTAGGCTTTAAAGAAGTTATCACTTCTTTCTTAGCCCTCTCTATAATAGTTGTAAAGTTCATTCAACATGTTTTATAAATATTATTAAAGTCCAAACACATGTGCGACTACGATAGCTGGGATGGGATGTTTTAGAAATGGTTAGAGAAAATGATAAGGAAAGGATCAAACTTTACAATAACATACGAACTATGATTCATGCTTTATTATATTTTATATGTTATTTATGTTATAGAATTTTAATTTATCTTAGTTTTTAGGAAATTATACAAAAAGATCCGATCATTATTCCACTACATGCGAGATCATATTTCACTTTGATTTTTCAATAATGGTATTAGAGTTATCTTTAATTATATAACTTGATTAAAATTGTTTAATTGTTATTATTTATAATTTGGGAATTAATTGCAAAATGTTTGTAAATTCAATATTATTATTAAAATATGAAAATTTTATATTAAACTCTTTTAATACAAACCCTAAAAATATTAGATTTAGGTCTGATTGTTTTTAATTTAAAGAGTGTAAATTATAGAAATATATGATTGAGAATTCTAAAATTTTGATTTCATAAATCCAAAACCCCAAGCTTTATAAAATCTAAAACCATTCATAAACCCAAAAATATGAAATTAAAACAAAACCCTCAAAGTCACAAAAGACAAATCCGTTAGTTATTGGTTAGTATGGATTGGTAGATTGGAGAAAGTAATATAGAAAGTTGCCTTTGAGTTATGCTTATTGTTGTCTTGGGTTATGTTGCCAGCGATTAGGTGTTACTAATGAATCGTTGTGGCATGTAGAGTTATGAAATGTTCAATAAGGCACATAGATGTTGCTTATGTTTATCAAAGATTCACCATTGCTAATGGTGTTCTACGTGACTAGAAGATGATGAGTCACTGAGCAAGGTGATACTTGAATGTGTACCAGTAATAAGAGGGATAAAAGGCAGTTATTTCTAAAGTCATGACTAACATGAAATGTCAGTGTTGTTTAGAATAGAGAAGTGGTTGATGCTGATGGTTCAATGATTCTTGTGGCATGGGACGTTGTTAGATAGAATTAACAACACATGCATAAAAGGGCAGCATCTAAAAGTGCGACACTATCACTGATGAGTCAAAGCTAGTGGCGATAAGGCAATGTTAGTAGTTAGACTAGTTTGTGTTTGAAACACTGTCAACATATGTGACTGAAGGCTTGGCGATAAGAGGAAGGACAAAGGTGGTAACTTTGTTTGCTTTAATATGGTTAAGGTTTCAACATTAAGGTTTCTCAATGCAAAAGATGAGGGGGTATTTTGATACTTGAATAAGGTTTGCATTATTTGGTAATAAGGTTAATGTAACCTAAACTAAGAATAAGGCTTGTTTGGAAATAAAAATCAATTATTATAAACATATAACATGGCTTATTTAGGTATAAGGATAAAATATTCAAATAAGGCCTATTTATTTTTTATATTAAAATAATCTAAAGATGAATAAAGTTATCATTAGTTTAGAATAGATTATATTATAAGACTTATGTGGAGCCATTCTTTGCTTAGCCTATGTTTCCTCCTTCTTCAGAAGGCCTTCTTAGTCCTTGCGAATGGAAATTAAGGGAGACCTACCTCCCTCAAAATTTTCTGGCTATAATTTCCCATCCCTCCCTTCCTCGCGATCGATTCCTGGAAATCTCAACCACATATTCAATACAAGAGGGGAGAGTTAAGACATTTCCAAAATGTCATGAAGGATGACCTACTAATGCCTCTTATGGAACTCCTCAAAGCTAGAACATTGATATGGGCATCAACACTGGTTAACATTTTTTGGAACAAGAGCTTGGCTTTTTTAGTGGTGCAAGCTTGGGCTATGGCTTGGTGGGGGGAAGAAAGGGTTGGAGAAAGAGTTGCTCAGGGATGATGATCCCTTTCTCTTTAAGTTCAATACCGAGGCATGCATTAGTGACATCATGGCCTGCACACAGATAGATGCAAAGTCACTTTTAGATTTAAGTTTTTGAAGGACATTTTAGACCCCGGAAAGACACTATGGTTACCTTAATTGGAAAAGACTATAAAAGGATAATGATGGAACCTTAAAAGTGAGCTTTACATTCTGCCTACATTTGGAAACCCAAAAAGAGAGAGAGAAAGAAGAGAGAGAGAGAGAGAGAGAGAGAGAAAAGAAGAAGAGGAAGAAGAAGAGGGTTCTGATGCCGAAGCTTCTCAGAACAGGTGATCTCCCGATGCTGTTGCTCTCCCAAATCATCCAACCTGAGTTTCATTTCCTTTCCATTTACTTTTTTATTCATTTAAATGTGTAAGATTGAGATGGATTGTATGGTTATGGATTTTGAGTTATTGATGATGTTCTAACTTTACCTTTAAGATTTTGCTTATCTTTAATGTTAATCTAGTTGATTTGTGTTTACTTGAGTTAGGTGTTGTTATTGATTGATGTATTTGTATATTTCGATAACAAACTGAGAGGGTAAACTAGATAAAAATGATTAGATTGGATTAACAAGAGTTAGGCGATCTAATTGACCACTTAATCAATCTAGTTAGTAATTTCATGGAGATACCCATGCAAAACCCCAATTGTTTATTAGAGATCTTTAGAACTAATTAGAATTGTAGGTAATTTGTGAATCGAGAGATTGCAAGTTTCATAATTCGATTAGGGTTTATAATTTAGGGAATGATTATAACTCGAGAGAGAGTAATCAACCCTACTACTGTCTAGAACCGACATCCTGTAAACACATAAAAGGCTAGATTAGCATTAATGATAAGTAAAATCCCCTCTCTCATAACTTGATTAATTCTCTTTACGGATTTCCATTGTTGCATTATTCAATTGTTGTTAGTTTGTTTGCTTTAGTTTACCTTTCAGTTTATTATTCAAATATGAGTCTTAAACAAAGCACAACCTGAATTAAGTGGTGCCTAAGCACAATCTCTGTAGGACGATATCTGCTTTTTACTACAAGTAACGATCCGTATACTTGCTTCTTTTAACGTAAAACTAGTAATTGGTTTTGCAATCAACAGTTATCCCTAAATTGTTTCTAGTTAATGTTCTATTAAGATTAGACATTAATTGAGAGTAAAATATTAGCACACGTTATGTTTCTTTCACATAAAGGAATTAGTCCATCTCATAGACTAAAGTATTGAGATATTTAAATAAATTGTGGGTTTTTGTTAAAAAATAAGTTCACTGAATTGACCCATATGAGAATTCCATTTAGAACATTAATTGTATATCTATGAAAATTTTTAATTTGATGATTGTATAAGTGGTCCTTTAACTTAAGAACTTTAAAGTATCTCATATAGGCATTGCTATATATCTTTTCTACTTATGAACTATTTTAGTTAAAGGTAGCTCAATCAGTAATCATTAGATGTAGGATGAACCATGTGTAGATAGTTGAGTGATCAATATAAGATTCATCACTCTAAAGCGATTAGGGAGAATGTCTTATTGCTCTCAATTAATATTAATTCAAAAAAATCTTGGCTAAAGTGAAATGAAACTTTGAAAATAGTTATCAAATGTTATTAACTGAATCAATTATGAATGGTAGAAAATGAATATGAGTGGACTTAAATAGAGAAGACATTAATTTTGTGTTCTATGTCTAATCAGAATATTATATGATGAAAGGATTAAATTAAATGAAAAAAATCATGTACAAAAGGTTAGTCAAAACCACTTTGACATTCCTAAATATTTGGATTGTTGGACCCCGAACTTTTCTTAGAAGATTAGAACTATTAAATGAAAAATTTTGGTGATTAGTCATGAGTAAAGAACAAATGATGAAAATTCTTGAATTAGAAATGAGAGACAAGATTAAAATAGTAAATGAGAGGTGTGGATAGATTCATGTTTTGCTTTGGTGTTTTTGGTAGATGAGAGGTTATGAAATGGGAAAAATTAAGGTGAAAGTTAGAAGTAACATGAAAGCAAAAATGAAGATGAATATGTGTAGTAAGTTGATGAAGGATATGTATATATGTGTATGTTCTGTTATTGGTGTTCATGATTAATCATGGACTATAATTTCTTTATGGATGATATTGATTTGAAATGAAGTTGAAAATGAGGAGTAAATGAAGTAAAAAAGGTGATCTTGGTATAAGTTGTGTTAAGGAAAGATTTGGAAACAAAATTGGTAGTTGATCTGGAAAATGTTCACTAAGTTTGTTTTAGTCTTTTAGCCATAACTTTTTCTCTAGGTATCCAAACGAGATGATTATTAATTTACATTAAACCAGAGAAATATGGCTACATTTCTTATGTAGACATCAAATTTAAATTCTATTTTTAAGAATCTCAAAATTTGTCATGAAGTTGAGAACTGGGTGTAGTACATTGGTAGATGAATGTAAAATTCGTGTTCTGAATTCAAGGGAAATTCTAGATTGATCTAGGTCAAATTAGAGAAAGGTCTTTCTAGAAAGTTTTTCTCTTAGCTTTCCAACGGTATATAGTCTGAGAATTTTGGACAGAGGGGTTGAAAGTTATGGTCCTTATAAGGGGAGATGCTCAGGAGTATAGATCGTATTGTCTATGATGACGTCGTATCATCTATGATGATGTCATATCATCTGTAAAAACGTATCATCTATGATGACATCATATCATCTGTAAAAACATATCGTCTATGATGACAGACTCCGTTGATGATTTACATGAGGAAGTAGCTTATCTTCGGGTGACAGTAGAAGAAGACCTCAAGTTGATCAGGACTGACATCCAACGAATGTTTTCTAAAATCATGCAGCATCTGAGAAAACCTTTTTGATTAATAATAAATAGGGGGAGAAGAATAGGAGAATAGGGGGAGAAAAGTAGAAGGTAGAAGAAAAAAGAAAAAAGAGAAGAATAAGGGGGGAAGACCAGAAGAAACAAGAACAGAAGTAGAAGCAGAAGGAGAAGAACAAAAGCAGAAGAAAGAAAATAAGATTGTATATGTGTATTTTGTTCCAATTCATTATTCATTATCTAAATAAAAATAGTTCACTCAATTTTATTTTTCTAAATTATGATTATTTGTTATCATCAAAAAGGGGAGATTGTTAAGTCAAAAGGACTTTACGATAATTAATTTTGATGACAATCAAATAATAATAATGTTAGAAATAAATAAACTAGTTTGATAAGTGTGTTAAGTGTACAGAAGAAGCGAGATGCAGAAGAAGTAAAAGACAGAAGAAGCGAAACACAGAAGAAGTAAAAACACAGAAGAAGCAAAGTACAGAAGAAATAGAAGAACACAGAAGAAGAGAACTACAAAAGAAGTAGAAGATAGAATAAGTAAAAGATAGAAGAAGCGAAACATATAAGAAGTAAAAGTACAGAAGAAGTAGAGGTACAAAAAAAGTAGAAGACAGAAGAAGTAAAAGATAGAAGAAGCGAAGTACAGAAGAAGTAGAAGAGAGAAGAAGTAAAAGACAAAAGAAGCGAAGGACAGAAGAAGTAAAAAGACAGAAGAAGCAAAGTACAGAAGAAGTAAAAGACAGAAAAAGCGAAACAAAGAAGAAGTAAAGATATAGAAGAAAACACAGACGATACAAAGCAGAAGATATGCGAGTACGTCGAGCAATTAGTTAGTTGGAGTTAGTTACAGAACTCAGCTAGATAGTGGTTATCAAGAATCAAGAAGCGGTTATCAAGACTCAAGAAGCGGTTATCAAGATTTAAAGAAGCAGTTGGAGACTTAGACTATAAATAATAGTCGTAGTAGAAGACTAAATAACTTTTTCAAAAAAACCTTTGATTCTACAACTTTTGAGCATTCAAGTGTATACTTAGAAAAATTCTGTAGTGGTATACTGGAGAGTTAAACTACTGTAACAATAGCTCACGATATCTTTCTAGAGAGAGAAAGAAAAAGGCTAAGAGCCTGGAGAGGCTAAGATAGCAGAAAAAAATACTTGGTGTAAGAGACTTGAAGAGGCTCTTGAAGGAGAAAGAATACTTGTACATTTGTTGAAGTATAGTGAATACTCAGAAGAAATATGAGGACTAGACGTAGCCCACGGTTTGGGGTGAACCAGTATAAAATCGCAGTATCTATCCTCTATCTCTCAACTCATTATATTTTGTTCTTAAACAAGTATATAGAAGTTATTTATGGTTTAACTCATAACAATTTTGTAATAGTCTTTTAACAAGTCAGAGAAGTTCTTATTAAGAAAAATTAAACATTTTATATTCGCAAAAAGAATACATAATTCAACCCCCCTTGTTGTGTATATCATCTATTATAAGTAATTTCTATATTAACATGTGATTTACTTCAGTGGTATGGTAAAGTGATTGCTTATGCTTCAAGATAGTTAAGGCCTCATGAGTTCAAATATCCAGTTCATAATTTAGAGCTTGTTGTAGTAGTGTTTGCTTTGAAAATTTGGAGACATTATTTATATGGTAAAACATTTCAGATTTTTACGGATCATCAAAGTTTGAGATATCTGTTGAGCCAAAAGGAACTTAATATGAGATAGAGGAGGTGAATTGAGTTGCTTAAGGATTATGATTGCACGATAGAGTATCATCCAGGCAAGGCTAATGTTGTAACTGATGCATTAAGTAGGAAATCAAATAGCAATGTAGCACAAATTCAAGCATCGAGGTTACCAAATCTAGTTCAACTGAGAGCTTTGAATGTTGAGCTAAGTTTGGAACAAAATGAAGTATTATTGGCTAAGTTGAAGCTTAGACCAGTATTACATGAAAGGGTCAAAATAGCTCAAAGCAAAGACCTAGAAGTAGTGAATATTTTAGAGAAGTTAAAACAAAATCTGAGTTTTGAGTTTAAGTTGAGAAATAATACATTGTGGTTGAATTAGAGATTATGTGTACTAGATGTTGATGATTTGAGAAAGGAAATTTTAGAGTAATCACATATAGCAGCCTATGCTATGCATCCTGGTACTACTAAGATGTAAAACACTATAAAATAACATTTTGGGTAGCCAAGGATGAAGAAGCAAGTGGCTGAGTATGTTGCCAGGTGTTTGACATGCCAACAAGTTAAGGCAGAGCATCAAAAATTGCAGTCATTACCTATTCCAGAGTGGAAATAGAAGAGGATTACAATGGATTTTATTATGGGTTTGTCAAGAACTCCGAGACAGCATGATGCCATATGGGTCATTATTGACAGATTAATAAAATTAGCTCATTTCTTACCTATTAAAGAGAATAACACAACAGATCAGTTAGCTCGGAGATATGTAAATGAGATAGTAAGGTTACATAGAGTTCTAGTGTCTATTGTATTAGATCAAAATCCTAGGTTTTCTTATAACTCTGTGTTTAGTTACTGTGATCCATACACGATCGTGGCCTGTTGCACTAGCTTCTGTCACGATTATGGCATTCCCCATGATAGCTTCTGTCACGATTGTGGCGTGATCCCCTATGATTATGGGCCTAGTTTTGGATTGTTAATTTCTATTTTGTGAACATGCTGAACCAACTGAGGAAAAGTCACTCTAAAATGATGTATTTGGACTTGATTAAGGCTTAGAATGAACCTAGATTATTGCTTGATTAATTGGTTAAGAGCTTGATAAGTTTAGGTTGTTAATTGATGTCATAACTTAAAGAATGTACTGTTTTGATGTCAACGTAACAAAATTTGGAAATTATGGTGTAATAAAGGAATAAAGGTGTTCTTATGAATGCAAACATGATCTTAAGGATATGAGTCATGTGTATTAGGCATAAATGAATGAGCATTGAAAACCATGAGGTAATTATGAATGAGAATTGGGTAATTTTATGAATATTGCTAGAAAAACTTGGTGAATGTATGATTGATAAATTTTGGAGTAAATCAAATCTACTTAAGGTATAAATCTGATTGCAAACTAGTTGTATATAAGCTATAATGTTTGGAATGGTTAGGAATGGTTAAGATATTTGCATAAGAATACATACCTGGAAAGTCAATTGAGCATGCATTGAAAAATGGCACATATACATATGCATGATTGTACATCCATATGATTAAACAAATTAGTGATTTACGAACTATGTGTGTATTGCATGATGAAAGACACACAAGGTGATTGTCAAGATCTAGACATTGCCGAAACATCGAGACAATAGCTTTTTTGGAGTATACTGTGAGTTAACTTAGATGTGTAAACTCATTTAAATATGCTTCTGCATGAATTTTATGTTTAATATGGAACGTGTGTACAACTAATTGATAAATGCCAGACTTAGATTCGAGGAGTTTGATATATATGGCATGAGTACACAGAAATGAAAGGAAATGAAAACATAGCATATGAATTGATGCATCTCATCACATTGAAATACATGATCAGATAAAGGAGTTGTGACCAGAGTGACTAATGTGGAGAAAAGAGCTTTGAGCTCAGGATTGTGAAAAAGAGCCGCAGGCTCAAATAATATGGACTCGGTATCCATAATTGATATAGGCCAAAAATGATCTTGGTATCTATAATGGATACGAGATAGTAAATTGCGTTGATAGGCACTTAGTCACAACAAAACAAAAATGAAAATGGAAACACGTGTACATTTGCATATACATCCCTACATATATCAAATGATTGAATTGAAATGAATTATGAATTATTTTGAAATAGTGAATTAAATTTGAAGTTAATGGAGGATGTGTTATGATATGCAATGCTAGCTTACATGATATGCTTGTGGAAGTATGATAAACTTTGATATACTTGTTTTTGGGCTAAAAGCCCAAATTGGGGCTTAATCTTTTTGAGTTTGATCATTTTAGGACATTAACTTCAACCAGCTCATTTAAGGGTTATAATTTCACTAGTATGCTTAATTAAAGACTTTTTTAGACGAATTTAGGGCATGTTTACATGCTCCGTTACATGCAGGTCATTTAGTGTTTACATGACACATTAATATACCTAATTAGTATCGACGACGCCAGGTGGATTTTAAGAAAAAATTAATTAATTTCTTGAAATTCTAACTTAAACATCGAAAAAAGCTTCCCTCTTTTTCTTAAACAGATGTTTGTCTTAAGTAACCCTAAAATCGTTAATGAATAAATGTTTCACCCTCTTTTTCTTCCCTCGGTTATGCCTTCACTCCAATCCCTAGATGCACCATCACTTGTGCCTTCTTGGTTGTGTGAGTGTGAGATATCTCTTTTGGCATTGGAGGTGAATGGGCGGTAAGGTTTTTAGAGATCTAAAACATACATGTGCTATGATTGAAGAACAAAGTAGGTAATGAGAGTCATGGTCCCTTCTAATTTTTGTATATAAATTTCTGATGTTTTAATATCCACTTTATTTCTTTGACCTAACAATGTTACATTTATGTAAATTATTTTATCTTCTTTAAATGAGTTTGATTATTACGTTGAATAGCGTGTTGACGATAATGGTCCTTCATGAAAATTTCTTTTATACATTTGGATATAGGATATGATCAGGTTTTCTCTTGCCCATGTAGTTGACATTATACATAGGATATGATTTGTGTCACTTAGTTTAGCTTCGTTGGTAGTTATCCATGTTTTGGTATTGTCTATGTGGTGGGTTCAAGATAAAGTATGACATTCACGGAAGAGATGCAGTTATTAGGAGCAAACAAATTCAGTTTTGTAGACATCATTTAGTTGTCAGGGTGTATAATCAACATTACAGCATTGTCCTGTAATACTTTAGAATGATCAAGTAGTAGTTTTTCAAGGTAATAAAGTTGATTAGAGAATTCAATTTCTTTGTGATTTTATGTTGGGATGGAATTTTTAAAATTTTCAACTTTGGTTATAGAGGGACGCATTCTAAGCTTGATATGAGGTCATACAAGCTGATTTCTACAACTTACCCAATTGAATGAGACTATGATGGAGAGGCTAAATATTGTTACTGTAACTTGAAAGCACCTAGATGGACTTCATAGACTGATAAAAATCCAAGAAGAAGGTTTTACGGTTGTCGACTCTTTCTGGTAATTTTGATACATTTTTATGTTGTTTTAGCTAAATATGTTCATATATTTCATTAATAAAATGTTGCCTTTTCTTTTATGGTATAGTGAAAATGTTTGTGGATTTCATGAATGGCATCATCAAAGATTTTGTCTAAGAGCAAGGCATATTATTTTAGAGCTCAAAAATAGAGAGAAGATGCTATATCGTCAAAATAATTTATTGAAGGCAGAAGTGACAGAGTTAAGAGAGAATGTAGTAGATGTTTTGCAAGATGAAACGATTGTAGAAAAGTTGAAGTTGAAGAATGAGTTAGTTGTGACGAGGACTAGTTATGAAACACAAATAGCAAAGTGCTAGAAATGGATTGCTTGTTTAAGCTTGTGTTTAGTATTGTTACTTATGTTTGTTATTCTAAATGATGAAGGCAAAAAATGCAATTGTTGTACCTTTAAAGCATTACCTAGAAATGGTTTGATGTACTAGAACAATATGTAAATGTTCTTCACCTAACATGATGTTGGAAAGAGCAAAGTGTTAGATGTTTTAACATCTACTGTATTACTAATCTGATGTTCTTGCCTAAACAGGTTTGATGGTTTATGTACTAGCCTAAATATGTTTGATGTACTAGGCACAAGATGTTTGATGTTCACAGCTGTTAAGTTGTTTTATAAGTTATCCATATTTTACCTCCAATCTAATTATGTTCACAGTTGTTAAGTTGTTTTATAAGTCATCAAATTATTTATGAGGAGACAAAGAAATGTACATAGACTTTAATACATGTTGTACCAGAAATCAGTTGTTAAGGAAAATGATAAAACCTAAAAGAAATGCAATGTACACTGATTGGAAAGAAAACCAACCTTACATAGACTTTAAGCTTTCCCTGAAAAATACAAAATATTACAGTGTGCATTATATTTCCATCTATAGACTTTAAGCTTCCTTGAAAAATAAAAAAATATTGCAGACAATTTTGATAATTCCAACAAAACTTCCATCACCCTCGGTAACCCATTTATAATGTTCAACTAAAAGGAAAAAACATACAAGAAATGAAATTGAAATTGACATTGGAAGTCATTGCATTTATTGCTTAATAAAATTAATCCCAACAACATCTTTACAATCTATTGTTGTTCAGTTCACAAATATCACAACCCTTGCATATTTCACTAACAATTAAATATTAAGTTTACATTTTTTTGGTTTCCCTTTGAAGATGTAGTTTGACTTTGATGGCTTGGATTCACATGCACAGTAACAACTTCCTTCTCAACTGCTGATTTCTGCCCAAGGTTTAGTAGTCTCTGACTTCTCCTTCCAGGCTGTAGATAAAATGCAAATGTTTGTTAAGCTGTATGAATTTATGTTAAGTAAGAATGTAAAAATTTTACATTTACGATTAGTATCTGCAACCTTGTGGTTTCATTTATATATACCCCCATCCCTTCCATCTGTTTCTTGATCTTCCTATTTGCTTCTTGTTGAAAAGAAGAGTATGTGGCAGGCCTTTTTCTTTTAATTTTTGCTTAAGAATTTGGACCACATCTACCAGCTGCCAACATCCTCAATTTTCTTCCATCATCTGCAACACCATAACCAGACCCTCTTCTCCCTTGGGTTTGGTTCTTCGCGGTGGCCTTTGAAGATGTACAGATATTTGTTGTTAGCACCTCTAGGTGCTAGAAGAACAACTAAGGCTGTTGTATTTACACTCCCACTTACATGAGCCGTACTTTAGGTGTTGGCAGTACCTGAAGCAGTTGTGGCACCAGTAGATACAGACATAGAAGTAGAGGCAGAGGCAGAGACAAAAGCAGACGCTTTTTCTCTTCTTTTACCTTTCTTTCCCCTTTCATTATTAGATGTAGATTTAGAGGCACTTATTGGGTTTTCAGTATTGGTTTCAACTGTGAATATGTTTTTAGGGGTTGACGGTGAGTTCGTTGTGTGTTGATCTATATAGAAATTGGTTGACTGGTTTGGGTTCGGAATTTGAAACTGGGTTAGAACCTGCCATTCATAACAGTGATAATAGAATAAAAAAACCTAGAAGATTACCACTATTATGGAAAAGAAAAGAATCTTAATTGTACCATAAAAGGCAAAACAGCTTAGAAATTACCTCTCGACCGTTCTAAGGATAGCCTCTTTTATTGTGTCCTTCTATATGGCAGTGGCTACATGTAATGATCATATCCCTCTTAGACACATTGTCAACAATTTTCTTTTTGTTTACTTTTGTATTCTTTTGAGGTTCATCAATGCCCTTTATTCGTGCTATTTTGGGCCTACAGGTCCTTGTTTGAATTCTGGTGGCCTAATAGTTTCTTTATTGCTAATTGGCCAGTACTTCATACCAGGCATTGGTTGAATTGCCTTCCCATATGCTTTCACATATTCAGTCTTCCATAACCAACTAGAAGTGTACTCTTTAATATTAACCCTACTGTCTCCAATAGCATATATGGCATGTACACAAGGAATGTCAAAGAGGGTATATCTCCTACATGAACATATTTTGTTATGAAGCCTCACCACATATATGTTCTGTCCATGATCAATCTCATACCCTCCTTCTCTATTATGATGCACAGAACAATGTTGAGCAATCATGACACTCTTCTCAATTGCTTCCCATATTATTGGCCCTAAATTACCCTTCCACTTGGTAGCCTTCTTCCTTTTTCTCATAATTCTTTTCATCAATTCTCTTCTAAGATGCTCAAATAACCCTAAAATTGACATTTTCCTTGCATCAACCAGAGTCTTATTGAAGGCCTCATATAAGTTATTGTCAACCAACTCAGTCATGGAATCTTCCTTCTGAAAAGCTCGGCACCATTGCTGAACTGGTGCATAACTCTCAATATCTTCTGGTGCCTTTTGGTTCTTGGCTCTGAGCTTATCCAAATTTTCTTCATATTCCCTTACTGTGAAGGATTTTGCAATTTTCCAAAAGTGCTCCTTCATCTCTTCCCCTTTATGTCCTCTTTCATGCCAATGGACATAAACATGTCTAGCACAAAACCTGTGCTCCGCATCTGGACACAAATCGGCAATGGCTCTATCAAGTCCCTACAATGAAAAACATAACCATATCATAACAGTTACACTCTCAATAAAAGTAAAAGCAAGAATGATGTGAAACTTTTATCTTTTGTTAGTCAGTCATTATAGTCCAACCAATTCCAGAGCCCAAGTGAGGTAAATCTTCTTTCAGCCTTTCAGTGAACCACTTCTAGGTGACTGTCAACTCAACTTCAACCATAGCCCAAGTAATAGGAAATATTTGATTATTTCCATATCTTCCCAAAACATATAAAAGTTCATCCTTAGTTTTGGTTTTCAGCTAACATCTATCTAAGCCAACTACATCCATGCCTAAACCCATGTTTAATAGCTTCTAAGCATATTTACATTCTTTCAAATATAGGTGGAGATGTTGGAATTGGTCGAGACATTGTCAATGTAATATTGCTTCCTGAGTTGGTCTGCCTAATCACTTTAGCATAAGACCAAAGCTTCCCAAACTCCTCTTCAATGTTGATCACAACACTGTCTACTATTTTTTTCTTTGCTCTTCTCATCATACTTATAGACACTTCAACACCTAAACAATCCTTAACATAAAATTTTATATCATCATTCTGCATAAATGGCTCCCTTGTAAGCTTATCCTTTAATAAGTCAGCTAAGATGTTAGTGTTCATCTTAGGATTTGTATATACCTTATTACAGTCATGATTGTTCCTGAATTTCCTAACTTGAAATGACTGCAGCTTCCTATCAAATGCTCCATATATATACCAAGGGCAGTTCTCAGTCGTACATTTACCTTGGATAAAGTTGGGCTTATTTTTGATAAACATGATAGCCCTCTTTGTTTTAATGGATAACAAACTCACTGCACGTACAAATGATTAAAAAAAATCATCCCTAATTTAGTGTAAGGTTCAGTTTCATTTTCATCATAAATAGGGTATTTCCTTTTCCTCCTAGTAATATCATCTATCATATCATCTACATCACTAACAAGTTCTCCATATTCATCGCTGTCATAATATTCAGACAAAACTACCTCATCTTCATCATTTACATCAGCTTCATGTGGTCCATTAGCTTCATTCGAACCATTACCTTTATCTTCTTGCTCTAAATCCTCTTCAACATCTTCATCCAGACCATTACCTTTATCTCCTTACTCTAAATCATCTTTAACATCTTCATTCGGACTACTATTACTTTCATCTGGTGGCTCTAAATTCTCTTTATCCTCTTCATCTCCATATTTGTATCAACTTTATCTTCTATATCTGCATCATTTTCATCCTCCACATTTGGCATATTGTTTACATTACCTACATTACCTCCAACTACATTATTAACATCGTCACCATTTTCTTCAACTATTACCCCCATTAACCTCATTACAATCATCCTCAATCACTTTAACAGGGGTATCCATACCATATTCAATATCAATATCAATACCACCCGTACCCATCATCTGACTAACCATATCTAACACACTAGCATCATCTTGTATAACTCTTAAACCATTACATATTTCAAAACTAGGCATAAGATAAAATATATTCTTTACATTGTTATACCCACTTCTTTTACATACATCAACCAGTTGAAAATAGCTCAGTAAGTTAGGATCAAATTCAATTTCATCTACAAAAACTATCCTCATACATAATATTATCACCCACATTAACAAAACATCCCGTATAGTGAAACCGTAGAGTTACTTCATCAAATTTCATTCTGTCAAACCGAAAAAACCAACTCTAGGAAAACGAAAACACTCAATCAGAATGTTGAAAGGAAACACTAAAGTGAAAGTTAAAACTTCAAGCCTAGCACAGCACATGATGCTTTATACATTCATAACAATTCCATCAACTAACTTACTAGGTTCTAATAGTTTTTTATGGCTTAGTGTTTAAATGCAATCCTTATTCAATTCAATTGTTACATCAACTTTAAGTTACTAGTAATTAGAGTCTTTCAGATTTAAGTTACTACTAGAATAACAAAATCAGAACTTTATGTTATCGTCAAATAATAATCAGAATATTGCAAACAACAACATAAAAATAATACATCCGTTACAATTAAATAAATACACACTCATACGATAAATACTCTCACTAGTAAGGTAAAAAGGATGTAGGAGGGCAACGGAATTAAAAGCATCAAATTAAGATTTTGTTGGACCAACTGGTTTTCTATTGTGCTCTGATTGGTAGGAAAGAAGAATTTTTCTACCAATCAGAGCACAAAAGAAAATCAGTTGGTTCCGGCAGCTACCTATTCTATAACTAACCATCTTCGGTAGAAGATGAAAACTAATACCAGTTTGCTTCTGCCCATCTGATTCATACTATGTTCCTCAGACTACGCTAACCTCAGCCTTCTTTTTACCACTCCAACCACTTCTCTAACCTTAGACCTTGTTGAATCAAATGTTTACTGCTCTTAAGTCTAATGACTAATACTTTAATTGTAGGACTTATCTTAGTTTCAATTGATGATGCGTGAACCAAGTAAGTCAACCCTTTCAATGAAGAGTGAAGCACGAATTAGAGGACGGTGAAGATTCATCAACCAACTTGCACAACCCCTTCAATGAATGATAAAGTGCGAATCTGGCGAGGGCAACCTTTGGTAAAGATGCGTTAACCAAGCAAGATTTTCCTTACACAAAGACATGAGCGGAATGGCCGATGGTGAAGATGCATCAGAGACGGAGCGACAATGGGATTTAGGATTTTCTGTAAATTTTTTATTTCTTTGTTTTTACTTTACCAAATTTATAGAATTAACAAAAATTTATAAAATTTTAGGTTTAAACTTAAAACCTTTTACTCTTTTATATGTGACATTTTTTAAAGGGTAATGGTGACACGTTGTTTAATGTAATGACGCGTGTAAATACGCCTTAATTTTTGTCCAAAAAAGTCTTTAATTGAGCAGACTCGTGAAATTATAACCCTTAAATGAGCTGGTTTAAAGTTAATGTTCTAAATTGATCAAACTCAAAAAGATTAAGCCCCAATTTGGGCTTTTGGCCCTTGTTTTTGTGATCTGACATGAGTGAAGACATCAATGATGGTTCACTCACTGAGTTCGCAAACTCATTAAAATTGCAACGTTTTTTTTTTTTTAGGTTTAAGGGAGTTCTAGCTACTAATGTAACATACTACTTCCACAGAGCACATGTCCGAACATACTAGAGGATATTTGAAAACATTCTCTATGAAAATGGTACATTAAGACAATTAAACTAACTTAGTAAAGGCATCAAACATATCATAAGCATTCTAAGTGTTCAATTATTCCCATTTCATTCACAAACATAAAGTCGCAAGTCATTACAATTCATAACCCACATATACATTACACAACATTCATTTGAGTTCAATCTCAGTACCAAAAATATAACATGAAATGGGATGCTAATACATAAGAAATCTATCTAGACTTTTTAGATTCAGCTGATCAAACCTTTAAGCCATTCTTGTCCCCAAAATGCATGTACTAGACTTCTACTATATCACCTTAGTAGCTAGAACTCCTTTAAACTTGAAAAACAATGTTGCAATTTTGATGAGTTTGCAAACTCAATGAATGAACCATCATTGATGTATTCACTCAAGTTAGATCACAAAATAAGTTGTAATCCAATTCAACAAGTATATCAAACCATCCAGTATTAATGAAGCAACAATCTAGGTTCAATCCAAACCTTAATCAAGACCAAATACACCAATTTAGAGTGACTTTTCCTCAATTAGTTCAACATGTACACAAAACAGAAATTATCTTTTCAAAACTAGGCCCACGATCATGGAGGACCTTGCCACGATTGTTACAGAAGCTAATGCAATAGGCCATGATCATGCTCTGAGGGCCACAATCATACACAGTTTTTCTTCCTCAATTCTCCACGAATTTTACATACTTATAAACATCACTAACACTTGAATTTTTCTAGATTTCATGATCCTTAAAGCTACTTCATTTCAGGTTAATTTAGCATCCATACTGATAACATTAAGGCTCCGAAATTTTGCTCACTTAAATCTTTAATAGTTTCCTTTTTGTAAACTCATTTACATCTTAATTTAGCATCCATACTGATAACATTAAGGCTCCCAAATTTTGCTCACTTAAATCTTTAATAGTTTCCTTTTTGTAAACTCATTTACATCTCTAACTTTTCAGATTTTAAAACATCCTAATAACACCTATCTTTAGCATGAATTTCTCATCAATTACAATTCCAATCCCAACTTAGATCATCCATATAATAGCTTATAAACTACCGTTCTTATGCATTCAAAAGCAAAATAGAAAAGTAACTAATTCATCCATCATTTTCTAGCACAACTTCAACATCAACACTATATTCAATCCATCCCTAATCAGTCATCATATCACATGCCACAAAGATCGGTATTTCACTTACTTGTTTAGCTTAAATGCAACCTCAATGTATCAAGCCTGCTTTGCCTCACATGTATGCAAGATCATCTCAAGTACAAGGTGGGAGTATGATGGTTTCAGTAAAGACAAGAAGATGACAACAAATTCAACAATGTTCTGCTTCTAAAACTATCTTTATAAAGGATTTTTGTATGGACTTTGGTGTGGCAATTGAACAAAATTAGCAAAACACAGAGATATGAGGGGGAAGTGCATTTCGGTAGTGAGAGTGAGGAGAAGGAGAGAGTTTCAGACAAACAACTGATGAAGAGATTCTGCCATGTGTGTGTTGTGTGGTGTGAGTGGAGACGACACTCGTCATGTGTCTAGGCCAGCTACATGTCCTCTCCTTAGGCTGCCAAATGTCACTTAGTTCCTAGGCCATTTTTCACTTAATTCTACTACCATATGTCACTTAATTTATAGGCTTAGTCATTCAATATTTCCACATGTCAATTGTCATGCTACTCGAAATTTTTCCTAGTCTATATATACATGTTAATCCATCAATTTTTCAATTGTAACAAATAACTCTAAATTACTAATTGTAATCCATCAATTCTTTTTATTGGCAGATCAAAATAAGAGACATTAGAAATACAAAATCATGTCACAATTATTTAGAAACTTTCATACCCCAAAACATGTCAATTGAGTGCAATTTTTTTCTAAATCAACATTCATGAGTGTATGCCCATATTATGCATGTGAATGAAATTATAAAATCATATTCTAAATGTGCCAAATTCATTCTAATATAATATAATTCATGTGACTAAGTAATTTAACACTCTAATCCTTTAGCAGGTTTGTAAACTGACTGTTACAACTAAGGTGATATAATAGAAGTCTAGTACTTTTATTTTGGGGACAAAAATAACGCAAAGGTCTGATCAGCTGAATCTGAGGAGTCTAGCTAGAGTCTTTTGCATTAGCATCCCATTTCATGTTACACATTTTTGTACTTAGATTAAACTTTAAACAGTTGTGTATTGTATATGTGGAATATGAATTGTAATGATATATGTTACTTTTATGTTTGTGAATGGAATGGGAAGAATTGAACTATTGGAATGATTATGATATGTTTGATGCCTTTAATAAGTTAGTTTGATTGTCCTAATATACTATTTTTAAAGAGTATTTTCTCGAATATCCTATAGAATATTCGAGCTAATGCTCTATGACAGTGGTATGTTACATTAATTCTTAATGTTCTGGTTTCTCATTTGCATATGTTTTTGTTTGTTTTCCTAGTAGAGGACATTTGAAGTATAAATCATCTTTGTTACAACAACTCTACACTGCAGAACTTGTTGCAAAGCTTAACTACTTACGTATGCAGGTTGAGTACTGGTTCAGAAGGACGTGGATTGAAGAATTTATTAGGACAATAAGAAACTAAGCATTCAAAGAAATACCCATCTGTACAAATAATAGTAGTGAAACAGATTTCACTTACTGTAAATCGTAGGAGGATAAGAAATCTAACTTATGAACATGGATCAATTAGAAACTATCAGTAGGAGTGATAGCCTTTCTGAAAGGTACTCTCAACATCAGAATTATGACTATCGGAATCCTGGTTTGCATCTCCCTGCCTGGTATCTTTCCTCAATTTCCTCCACTTCCTTTTTCTCTGCCAATGTTCTATTAGCATGACAGATAGGCCAAGAAAGACCATTCCCATTATGCTACCGCCTACTGCCAGCAATGACACAAGCATCCAGTCTCCCCCTTTGCTATAAGGCATGATCACCCATGTTGCTGCAACATAACTTGTTGCCATAAAAGAAATGGCTAACCACATGGCCTTGTGAGCAATCATGAGAATATTCATCTGTGGTCGCCTACGAAATGGGATGATACTGACAAGAATAACGACTATAGAAAGTGAAATGAACAATGCTACATTGTTGCTTAGAGCAAAAACCTTGAATGCTATAGTTCTTCCTGCAATTGCCTTCCCTTTCATTGGTCCTTCCTGGTAGACACCACCAGGAGGACTTATTCCAGCAGCAAAGGTAACTGTTGCTATCAGAACTGCAACCAGAGTCACTGTGTTCCTTGCATTCTGCAATGCCTCATTATGTACTTCTTGGAGCTTCTTTTGGCGTCGATTGTGAGGCTCCCTCAATACTTCCAATTGCCTTTCTATAGTATGCTTTCGCTGCATATTAGATGGGGACACAGGATCCGATTTAGATTTCTTGCTTCCTTTTCTGTCTCCAATTTGGCATTGGTCTATTGCTGCTGCTACAAAGTCTCGTTTGCCGGATACACGAGCGCTCCAGTACCTTAAGCTATCAGGACTAGGAAAAAGGTGGACGTCCATCGATTGAGATATTTCAGTGTCATTTCCATCCCCAAGTCCATCATTTGGTGACGAATTGCCGCTGATTGAACTCAAACTGGTCGTAGGAGAACTAGGACTAGGAGGAAAAGACTTGAAAATATCTGCCAAGTCTTCACTACGTGGTGATCTTTTGATTGATGGCATCGGGTCAAATCCCTGTTTTATAGCCTCTGACGTTTGTGTTGAACCTTCAGTGCTTCTTTTACCACCAGCTGCAATGAGCAAGGCTTGAAGTGAACGACTTTCTTCACTGGCCTCAACCTCGTTAAGGATGTCCAGCGCTGTGAGTCCATCGCAGTTCCGAGCATTAACCTTAAATGTTGTTTTCCTAATCAAATGCTCTGCTATCTGAAATAGACTTGCCATTAAGAGTCTGGTTGGAAATATGCCTACACAGTCTGAGATACACTAGCTAACTAAAATCAAGCCAGACTCTGTTAAAGCATACGTAAAAACTTACCTGATATTGTTTTTCTTTAAGTGCAAGATGCAAGATGCTGTTACCATATCGGTCTTGACAATTCAAAAGATCAGTGATCTTGAATTTCTGGGCCAAGAATAAGAAGGTATTGTTTTGGCTGTTTTTTACTGCCAAGTGAAGAACAGTCTCTCCATCTTGTGTCAGTTGCTGATAAGAGGAAGGAGCCCTTGACAAGAACTCAACAAGAATTGGAACTTTGCCATTCATGACTGCCAAGTGCAGTGGTGAGTAACCATTATGATTGTACTGAAAAGCAACACTTGTGTCGTGCCTTAACAGCAGACGAGTTATGTATGCATGCCCTTCCTTGCAAGCATGGTGCAATGGTGAATTTCCACTTTTGTCGACATTTTTAGCCAACCTGGGGAACGCACATAGCAACTCGTTAACAATACCTGCAAAACAGTTATAGATTAGCATCCCCTTTTTGTTTTCCATATCAAGGTAAGTAGGAGTTGAGATAAATCAGGAGTAGGAGGTGATAGTAAATACTATAAATAATAATATAATATACCTGTGTGTCCATGCAATGCAGCAATGTGAAGGCAAGTTTGATCAAACCCATCTTCCTCCGGCTTCAGTAATTCAGGCAGATTCAAGAGAAGTCTTACTAGATCAAGATATCCATAACTGCAAGCCACAGAAAGCAGACTCTGCTTCTCTGAATTAAGCTTGCAAGCAGACTGAGGATTAACCTCCAGTAGCCAGAAGAGCATCTTGGCGTTGCCACGGCGACAGGCTTCATGACAGGGCGTATTCATGTTCTTGTCTTCGGCAATGACCATTTCCGGGCATAACCTCACAATTTCTCTCACCAGTTCCATATGTCCAAACCTTGCTGCAAGGTGTAACACTGAGTCACAGGTAACAGCTTTTCTTTGCTCCATCATTCCTTGATTCTCTTGAACGAGGTTGAGAAAAGAAGTAATGTCATTGTTCATAATTGCCTCAAAAAGCCTTGGATCCATTTTACTTAATTTGCTGACGCTCTTCTCTTTCTTCCTTTCAAGACTCTTGAAAATTATATTCTCAGGAAAGTGAAAATATCTGTTCTGGGACACCTAGAAATGTCGAAGGAATTGAAATAAGGGAATGACTGACATAGTTTCCTTGATGGTTGAGTAATATTATAGTATTTTGGATTTGTTTGTATCCTTTCTTCAAGAGTTGTCACCACCACCTTCTTGGGACATTCATGGAATGCATTCTGACCATTGCCATGAATCTTCAAGGAAGATCACCCTCTCTGGACCTCCAGTAAATGTCTTGTTTCCACATTCGAGAAAGCAGCCTTTGATAAACAAGAAATTGATATGCCTCTTATCTACACCTTCTGGTATGTTTCCTTCCTATGGAACGAGACAAGTGGATAAAGTAAACATTGGCCCTTAGTGCTTGGAGACCTACTTTAGTTTCAAGTCAATGGCAGGACTTGGTGACAATATTCCACAGTGTCATTTTCTTTGTTTCGTCAAAAAATAAAGTCGTATCTGGTGTAGCTTACGCGCGATTCCCTTAATTCATGATTAGATGTACGCGCGATTCCCTTAATTTATGATTATAAGGGCTGTCTTAGAATTTATATCAGAAGTTAAACTCAAAAGATTTAAGATTTAATTAGTATTAAATTATCGTAAAATTAGTTAAAGATTAAATAAAATTTAAAATTTAAAATTTAAAATATAGTTATGGAAGAATTTAGTTAAAAAAGAAAACTTTTAAACAAAAATTAATTGATTTATTTTTATTTATAAACATTGATTAATTTACGAAACTGACTAATTAAATAATAAATTGTTCAACTTTTAACGAAAAAATTATTAAAATAAATCACACTGTAAATTTAATAATCGAATTGAAGAGTCAATCAATTCAAAATTATTAAAGTTGAATAAGTTAAACTGGTTATATTTTTAATGAATGATTAGAATTACGGGAGTTTACTTAATACCTATGAAATTAATAGAAATTACATGATGAGGTGTGAATGATAAGATTACTGAAACATATGTATATTCAATCACTGTATCCTTTTGCAGAATTATTTCTTTCATTAGCAAAATTAGGGGATAATTTCTGTTATCAAAAGCAATGTTGCAAATACTGTACCGGACTCGGTACCGGATTGAGTTCTGAAATGGTACTGTACCGGTACCGGTCAATACCGGATACCGTTTCGGGCAATTTTTTATATTTATAAAATAGTCCCTGAAATTTTTAAAATTTACAAAATAGTCCACTGATATATTGTACAGTTATATATTGTACAGTTTCCTGTTTACAAGTTTACATCAACCCTATTTTTAAAAATCATAATAACAAATAATAATCACAATTAGTAATTTAATATAAAATGACAATAATTTTTAAATATTTCACATA
>JAOTAY010000007.1:2657591-2669587 GCA_025629805.1 Erythroxylum baracoense | reverse complement strand
GCCACCCTCGCGGGGCACGAATTCGGGTATCACCATCGATATCGGATTCGGGTCTAGTCGGGAGTGGGGTGTTACATTTTGTATAAATGAAAAGAAAGGAAAGAGCATGAAAAGTATGAAAGCATTTGATAAAATGATTTGAGCATGATTATGTGCTTTTGTTTAGGCGAGAGTGGAACCATTCTATTCGTCACGTGCACGTTGACAAGAGCCTTCTCCCGGCTGCCCGCTTATGGCATATAAGCTCCTAAATTGGACTCATTCTATTTATAGGGTAAACTTCGGTTTCTATATTCTGTTTCCATGGAACCCTCGAGCCAATTGTTTGTGCATTGCATAATTGAACTATCAAGTATGATGTATGTTTAAGTGTTATGTTTTGATGGATGAGTCTTCATGATATGTTCTATGTGATAACATTCAAATTATGAAAATTTGAGCTTGAAGTGTGGATGATAGAATTGCTAGATTAAATGGGATATATATATATGCATACTTTGTTATAATTATATATATATGTGTGTGTGCCTGAATTGTATGGCTCGTTGCCAGTGGCTATAAATCTATTAGCCACTGAGCTGTGTAGCTCACCCCATTATTCCCTCCTCAGGTGCAGAAAGAGACGAATAGCAATCGTTGCAAGACATCAGAACTCTAAGATAGTTAGAGACTTTTATAATTAAGTTAGTTCAGGAACTTTTTGTATTTTAGAATCATTTTAAGAATAAGCATTCAATTGTATCACTTGTATTTTGTATTTTGTATTTGTATTAAGCCAACGGTGTGGCGCGTTTGGTATGTAAATAAAGTTTTTTTTAATTCTTTTGCTTTGGTGATGAAATGATAGATTGAAGTAGTTTCAGTTGTGTATGTTCATAATTGACTTCCTTGCTAAAATGGTTGAGTTGAAGTAATAAGCTTGTTTGATGTTCGATTGTTGTGGGCACGCCACCCTTATGGGACAATGGGCTTTGTATGACTTCGGATTGTTGGGCTCCGGAAATGAGGTCCGACATGGATGGTCATGATACATTGTTAAACACAAATCTTAATTTATGAATATAAATTATGTAATTATAGAATTAAAAATTAATTAAAGAAGTCTAACTTATATAATCCTAAATATGATTTAGGGTTATAATTTATATCCATTGCCAACATATTTAGGAACCTATTAGCTTATACGCAAAAAAACATATTAAAGGGAGAAATTTTTGTTTTAATCAAGTTGGACTTGATTATAAAGTTTAAAAATTTTATGATTAAATATGAGATATTTAATAAATAAGGACTAATATGAGATATTGGATCTTATTTAAGTTAAATTGGTATTCTAATTAAAGGTAATAAAAATTAAAATTTTATTTCAATTAAATTACTAAAAGGTCTAAAACCTATTATAAATAGCCTTAGAATATAAGGGAGCTAGCATTTGTTGCCTAACTCTCTCTATAACATTTGTAAAATTCTCTCAACACATTTTTTAGGTACCATTAGAAGCTGGACACATGTGTAGTGATGGTGGTTAAAATGAGCCAATTTTAGAAATAGTTTGAGAGAAACAATAATAAAAGGGTCAAGTTTCACAATAAGATATGAATTATGATTCATGCATGATTATGTTTTATGTGTTAATCACGTTATAGAATTTTAATTAACAATGGATTTTGTAAAATCATACAAAAAGTTTCATTATTATTCTACTACAAGCGAGATTAGATCCCGCTCTAATTTCTTAAAACTTGTCTCTACTGATTGTAAAATAAACATTGTTAACTATTATGTTTATATATATCTAGTTAAAAGTTTTAGAGATTAAATTTTGTCTTCCTTGAATTTTTCCTACAATATTTTGATGCTTCTCTCCTTATATAAGATATAGGTGGAAAACTAACTTGAATATAAGAGAATCACCCTTAGTTTGGAACTTCAAATTCCTTAGCCATTCTATAATTCTTGGACATTCCTCTTCAAAACAAAAAGTGTAACAGAAAGTTTGTATATGAGTCCAAAGTGCTAAAGAAAATTAACATTTGAAAAATAAATGATTTATAGTCTTGACTTCCTGGATATAAATTTTATACAAACAAGCAAGAGCTTGCCTTAATTATATCAATGATTTTCATCCTTTGAATGATTACTAACCATAAAATAAAGGAAGATTTATAAAGATAAAGATTGAACAAAAAGAATTTATCCCAATTAATCTTGTGGATTTACTCTCAAATGTCTAGATAGGATTTATTAGTGAAGTATCTAAAGTTGTGCTTTAACCATATTAGGGAATCAATATTTGCTTGATTTGATGTATAATTAGGTAAATTGTCATTGATGAGGGAGAATCCTTCTAAGTCATAATGTTATTCCTCCCTTAAATAACCTCCTTCACCTTTGCCTAATTCGACAACATTAATCAAAAGACAAAAGTTCATGGATTTTAAGCAAGGAATCTAGTCCATTCCAATTATCATACCAAAATCATAATTCATTCCCATTACCTATTAAGGTCTTCATCTCATGGCTTATATAAACTTTCAGGCTAAACATTTTGTTTAAAGATCATGAATTATCATTCCTTGGTTTCAATTTCCAAAATTTCTCTCTTTTAAGAAATGGAAGTGTATCCAGTTGACCAAATGGATACTTTGTCAGTGTAAAGCCTCTTAGTTCTGTTTGTTATTAGCATTTTCTTGGTTAACATTAATGGAGTGATACCAAGTTCCTCTTCTTCCTTTGAAGTATAAATATCAATCCAAATGAATTTTGCAATAGTAAATTTATTAACATCACTAATTTGTAAAAAAAGTGATGACTTTCTCTAAAGCTTGATTAGATTCCTTATAAAAATTAGGTGTGAGCTCTAATAACTATGCATATTGTTTATACTATAACCATAAGTTATAACATGCTACAAAAGGAGGAAATTTTGTTATTACAATCGTTGATTATCTTGTTACCTAAAAATCACTAGATGTTATCCTTCTGATTATAATTGATATTATAAGGTATTTGAATAGAACTTAATTTATTTGAAGTCCAGTGATTCCAAAAATATGATTAGCTACTTCTTGAGGACCTATTAAAAAATTAATGGATTTTACTAGGGTTAATAGATAACTCTTAGATATTCTTGAAATATTGAAGTGAATCTATGAAGATCTAAATTCAGTTAAAATAAGCTCCATTAAGTAATAATATATCATCAGTAAATACTAGATTCAAGAGTTTTACATACTTGTATTAGCTATTATATTTAAAATTTTCTCTTTTTTCAATGTTAAAGGAAACCAATATAGTAAGAACCTTAATAATTAGCTAGAATAGATAGGGAAATAGGGAGTCTCCTTGCCTCAATTTTGTAGCTCCATTGAATGTTAGTTTTGGTTCTCTATTTAAGAGTATGTAATATAAAATGGTGGAGATGCTTTGTTAAGTTCATTCTATAAAGAGAAGATGGTAGCCTAACACCTCAAGTTTGAGTCAAAAAACTTTATAAAAATTATTATATAGCAACTTTTAATTGAGTTATTTTATGATAGCTCTTAAAAAATTCATCACCTAGTAGAATATTCTCCTTGATATTTTTCCCATTTATAATGCACTTCTGGATTAATAAATTTTTCATTACTATCTCAACACCAAAGTTGGCATCTTAGGGATAATTTTTTAGATTAGCCTGAATCTATAAAAGAGTTAGGATTAGGTAGTGTTGGGATGAGGTTGACAAAAGTCTTGTTCACTATCTTAATATTTTCCTTATGGAAAAGAATTTTAAATAATTTTTGCAACCATATCACCCACTATTCTCCATGATTTATAAAATAAAAGTGCATTTAAATTGTCTGGACATAGCACTTTGAATAAAGGATTGTCAATGTTTGATCTAGTGAATGGTTTGATAAGGAGATCCACCTATCTTGTCGAAATCAAATGAGGGATGCATCTCTAAGTACCTGCACAGAAGAAAATTCATTAACAGAGCCACCTAGTGAGTCATTGAATTATTTAAAAGCCAGTCATTTGAGATCTTTGTCTTTCCAACAAGTCTTTCTATTGGGGTTAATTAGGAAACACATGTTATTTTGGTTTTTCTACCCAAATTTCATTATATAACAACTTCAATTTGCTATCTGCCTCCTTAAGCCATTATATTTGTGATTTATGTTTTATAAGGGAATATATGCTTTTAGAGCTTGGATAAGTTTAGGGAAATTCTTTCTTAAGTCTTGAGGGATTCACCACTTGTATTATGATATAGTTTGTATTCCCATTAACATTGTTACCTTGTATCCTTTGATTGTAAGTAAATAATTATTGAATATAAAGAGAGATCTAATCAGGGATGTAATAGATAGGTTAGGGAACTTAATAGGAGATTGGTAAGAGTAAAAAGTGTCGCCAAAATGATCAAAGTTTAAGGGAAAAGAGGACATTCATTTAGAGTTAGTAAGTGCTCTATCTAATTTTTGTTTGCTAATAAGTCAATTCCTATTTCACTTGTTACTCCATATAAAGAAATGTCACTAAAATCTAAGGTTAGTGAAATTAATGTGATTTAAGCAAGTTTAGGTCATTACTTGAGTTCCTATGATTTAGCTTTCTTGGCTTACAGTTTATTTAAGAATAAAATTAATGAAGTTACTTGGAATTAACCAAGGGTTCAAGTTAGTATAGTGTATCTATTTAGGGGGAAGTTGTTCTATCGCTTGTTTATAAACTTAGAGAAAGTTTGTGTATAAAATATGTTATGAGGGTTAAGGTGAATTCTCATAAACTTAGATAACACTATTGATTATGTTATAGGTTCTACTATGATTTCTGGATTAATCTTAACTCATATTTCTTTTCCAAAGATTTCTAATGGAGTTTTAAGCTTAAGGCTATAAAATGGTGACATGAATCTTAAAAAAGTAATTTTGAATTTCTTTGTGAGTTCATCTTAAAAAATTAGTAAATAGGTCTTCCTTTCTTTCCTTATTTTGATTTTTGGGATTAATTTTAGTATTTTCTTTTATCATTTTCATTTTTCTTCCCAAATTTTTTTTCACTATAAAAGCTAGTAAAAGTTTCCCATGTAAGATTTAACTAAAGAAAGATTGATTAATCAAAAAATAATTTAAAGTAATCATTATGCATTAACCTCATGCTTTATCTTTCTTAATCCTCTTTTGATAATAATTATATTGTGACGTATAAGTTGTTTATAATATTTTAGTATAGATCTAATAATTAGGTATCATATATTTTTAAGATGTATACTAGGAAAAACTCATTTGTGCTTCATTTTAGGAGGATCACAATCTAAATGATAGTTTCTTTTAAATTAATCGGGTAATAAGCTCAATTAATAATTAATTTATGATGCATGAGCCAATAAGGGGAAAAGGAAAAAGTGAGTGATCACATTTCAAAAGAATGAAACAATCATAGTATATAATGGTAAATAAATAAAATGAAAAGCCCAAATCATTTAGAAGAAATTCAATTCAAGCTTATATTTAAGTTTAAATAATCCAAGTTAATTAGTCCAAACCATGATTGTACCAAACTTCAAGCTTAAGGTCAAGCCTTAAGTTTTAAGTCACTAATTTTATACTTTTTCACTTATAAATCAAATTCAAAATTCATTTAAAACCTTAGGAAATAAGTTACAAAGCTTATGCATCCTTTATTTCTTTTCTTATTTTTAAAGACCTTATATTCATTATATTCATTATAAGCATTTTTTTATTTTCAAGCCTTAGACTTACTTTTAGTTATATTAGGTTCATTTCAATCCTTATGATAACACTTTAGGCATTTTCTCCACTTCAAAGCCCTTAGATCCATTTTAGGTATTCCTAGTATTCAACTATATATGTTATTTTCAATTCTTCATTTTGATTTTTAATTAAATAATGCATACATATAGTGAATTTAATTCAAACTCTAAAAATTTGCAAAACCTTTCGAGATTTGGGTAACCTCTTGTATAGATAAAATAAGGTACATAACACCTTCTATATTTTACAAATTGGCCATCTAATTCTTTTGTTTGTTAGGACTACTAATTTCTTTCTTTAGAATTTTTCTCTATCTTCCTTACTAAGGTAAGTGGTGACATCAACTAATATTACAATAAACTCTTAAGACATCAAATTTAATAATTTTAACTTATATTGGTCGATCACTTACATGTATTGGTCAGCTAATCCCCCCAAAAAACATTATTTTAACAACTTGAAATGCTCAAACTCAATTTGTTTAATATAAATTATGATTTAAGTACCTCTCAAAATGTTCCTTAAAGAGTGTTAGAAAATCAAAGACTTTTCTTTCAAAACCAAAAGCTTCACTGTCTCTTAATAAGTGAAAAGACTTATACAATAAAGTGATATGAAATGTTTTTGCATAGTGAGTCTTTTAGAACATCAATTGACTAAATGAAACTACAATTAACATTACAAATCAAAGAATGACCTTGATGTTCCTTATTCTTTTTTTATTCTTAACTTGGTCTCCACTTTGTAAGCTATAAACTTTACCTTTTATTTTATCAGCTTCATAAACCATCTTCTTGAGTTTATGATTATATCTTACTCTCATGTTCCTTCTTATCAAAATAATAAATCCATACTTATGTTTTGTTATTATTAAAATATCAATTAATTGAGTAACTAGCCTTTTAAAACCTTAACAACTTAGTTCAAGAGGTTATTTTTGATGAGATAGGTGTCCATTTATTAGCCACATTAGCAAACACTAATATTATGAACTGAATTTTTTTAAGGTTTTAAAAGGTTGATTATTCAATTAAAAATTATAAAAGCTTGGGCACTGAATTGAAAAATCTTAAAAGGTCGAGCAGTTTAGAATTGGTTATCTCTTTTTTTTTAAAAAAAACAAGCTTTACTTACTTACCTTATCATTCCTTTAATGTTTATTTTAAAGTCTTTTATTTTTGTAAAATACTTTGGTTTCTTATTGTTTTATCTTGATAAAAAAAAGAGGAGAAAAATTTCAATCATAATTGCATTTTTAAGGATTATAAATTATTTCACAATTCTTTTTTTTGAAAATTTTATTTCACAAATCTTATATTGCATTATATTTTGCACTTTATATTGACTAACCCCTTTCTAGTTTCATTTTAGTAAAAGTTTGCCATTATACATAAAACCAGTATGGAGGAGCTATCCATTACAAAAAGTGGGAATTGGAGGTCCTAGGTATCCTAAAAAATAGAGTTAGAAAATGTGATTAGACCTGTATCGAGTAAGAACTAGGGGAGACATAAATATATGTCTGATTGGTATAAATTTTGTTTTTCTTTTTATCTTTTATTTTTATGTTGTAAATCCTTATATTTCAATAGTCAATAAACAACAAAAGATTGTAACTAAAGACTAATTTTATTTAATAACAATTACAAATTAAATTTGCTCGAGTACTTAATTATCCTAAAATATATTATTTTTATTATCATTTGTCTTCATAAGCATGCAAATGGTAATAACCACTTGTATTCAAACAATATTTCACTATATTATATTATAAATCTTTTTTTTAAACAATATTTTACTATATTACATTATGAACTATTTCATCCCTCCCAAATAATAATTTTCTAATATTACATCCACTTATATTCTATTTCATTATAAATCATTTTATTACATTCTATTCTATTAAAAACTTTACGTCCAACCAACCTCATTATATATCACTTGCTTGATAAATTCAAAGATGATTGTTAGTTTGTATGTTATGTCAACAACTGAGAATGCATTTCTTTTCCTTCTCATATCATTTAGCAAATTTGAATTTTTATTTTGTTATTTTCCTTACTTGTTGTTTAGTCCAAGACATGAATGTTGTATATATATATATATTTTGGATCATTTATTATTATGAATGTTTTGATGCTTTAATCATGAATGCTTTAATCAATTGAAAAAAAAAAGAGACTAATTAATCAGTCAAGTAATCAAAAGAAGAGATGGTAAATAAAGAGAGAGGGAGAACTTTTTTCTGAAAGTAAAATTGAGAAAACTGGTAACATTTTCCAGACTAGGCTGAGTACGTTGACTTATTCAACGGACACTTGGCATAAAAGTTGGCTTGTTTCTCCTTACACTTAAAAACGACAATAATGACGGAGCCTAACATGATAACTACAGTCAACTCACTCCTTGTCGACATGTGATACATACCATACGGACGGCTGTGCTGACGATGATGTCATCGATCCAAGAACAAACCAAACGAAAGAAACTGCCATGACGTAGGCAATCTCTTAATTAAACCACGAAACCCAGGACTATCTCAAACGCCGTTTCTGCTTTTCCCTTTACATTGCGTTGCACCGCAAAGCTCACGCACTTCAAGAAATAGCGTCTCAGACACTACAGTCTTTATCGGTTGAGGTCCACTGGACCACTTCCACTTGCAAAAGACTGATTCCAAGTGATCACCAAGGCACCTTATAGACAGACACCCGTTTTTGCTAGTGCCCATTAGACCATTTTCTGCTATGGCGTTTTGCAAGGCGATGGCATTGGAATCGACGAGGCAGAGCAGCAGTTGCACATCCTCAGCGTTGGCGGGAGTGAGATTCATGTCTTCTTGGTGGAAGAGCGTCGAGCCTGCTGCTAAAGATCCAATTCTCGGCGTCACCGAAGCTTTTCTCGCGGATCCTAGCCCTGACAAAGTCAATGTTGGAGTTGTGAGTTATAACCCTTATTCGTTTTCTCTGCGGGACTTTGTAAAGTTTCCATCTTTTTAAGGCTCTTGTCGTGGATGGATTATGCAACTATGTGTTTTATGGTTTCTGTCTCTGTCTTACTGTTTCAGTAAGTGGGATGTCGAAAAGTTTGTTCTTTTCCTTTTTTCTTCTTAGAGTTAAATAAGTGATTCCCAATTTCACGATTTGTGATTTTCTTCCTTTGGTGATTTATAATCATAGGGAGCTTATCGAGACGATAATGGGAAGCCAGTGGTTCTTGAATGCGTTAGAGAAGCGGAGCGGAGAATTGCTGGAAATTTAAATATGTAAGTGAAAGTTATTAAGATTGTCAGGATTGTTTTTTTGTTGGTAATGTTTGTTTTTTGTTTAAAAATTTCTCTGAATTTATGTATCAAATTCCTTCAGGGACAAAAAGTCCTTTCCATTTCCATTTGAATATGTGCTTTACTGTATGTTTTCCTTTGTATTCAGTAATGATGCCTTTGTCTAGTTAATAGAGTTGTACAAACTTGCTTCAGATTCTGCAGTGCTACTTCTGGATTTAAGATTGTTTTGCTTTTTAAAAAACTTGATTCGACTGTGTTGGGGTTCTAGTTCTATCAAACCCCACGTATCGTGGCTTCATTGGAATGTGAAAAATGCTTTGCTGGATGCTTTCTTCTTTGTCTTGTTTTTTAGGGGTATGCCATTAAAACAAACTTTACAGTTGAAAGTAAAAGATGCACAGAAGTTTCAATAAACTATTCAACGAGCTTAGAATTTAACCTGGAGTTTAATGTTAATGATAGAGGATTTTAGTTTTCTTTCTCTTTTTTTTCTTTTCTTTCCCCCCTAAATGGCAACCATAGTCTGTACTCTGATTATGTCCTATGTTTGAACTATCACTATGTTCTGATCCTGTAAAATCCAAAGTTTTTCATCTCAAGGATGGAATGCACTGCAGATTTCTTCCCTTGATCACTTCCCATCATGTCACTTCTCTTTCATGGACATGCTAGTTCACCCTTATATGTTTAAGGAGCTGATTCCTGCATTGCCCGGCACATATTGGTTTTCCTTTTATTGTTTTATGGGATCACAGCTTTTGTGGACAAATTTTCTAGAACTCTGGTCTTGATCATGATTTTTCGGTATGACCCTTTTTGTGCAGGGAGTACCTTCCTATGGGAGGGAGTGTGAAAATGGTGGAAGAAACACTAAAGCTGGCCTATGGAGAGAATTCGGAATTTATTAGAGATAAAAAGATAGCAGCAGTGCAAGCTCTTTCAGGGACTGGTGCCTGTCGACTGTTTGCAGACTTTCAAAAGCGCTTTCTTCCTGATTCACAAATCTACATACCCGTGCCAACATGGTCTAAGTGAGAATTTTTCTACTTCTCATTCCTTATGATTTTTACATTATCTTTTTTTGACCTAATTATTGATGGTGGAATCAGATTCCTTTTGAAGCAAGAAAATTGCTTTTTCCTATTATATTCTATGCTCCATTGGACTCCTAATGTGAGGTTTTGACAGCCATCATAACATCTGGAGGGATGCCCATGTTGCCCAAAAAACTTACCACTACTATAAACCAGAGTCAAGGGGTTTAGATTTTGCTGGACTCATGGATGACATTAAGGTGTGTAGCTAACAAATGCATCTTCATTCTAGGTTTTAATTGTCACTTCATTCTAGTCACTGGTAGTTTGGTGCAATCCTTTCCTTATTGTTGCCCTATTGCTATGTTTCTTCTCTTTTTTGTTCTCTTTTTCCCTGAGCGATAAGAATAAAACATTTTTGCAGAATGCACCGAATGGATCATTCTTTCTACTTCATGCATGTGCTCATAATCCTACTGGAGTTGATCCAACAGAGGAACAGTGGAAAGAGATATCACACCAATTCAAGGTCAAAACCTTTTCCTTTTCTTGAAAACCAATACTTATATAAATAATTAGAGACTCTAAGAGGCCTCTTTGATTTCAATTTCACCTGTAACAGTATACACTTCTTTCAGGATAAAGGTCACTTTGCCTTTTTTGATATGGCATATCAAGGCTTTGCTAGTGGTGATCCAGAGAGAGACGCAAAGTCTATCAGGATCTTTCTGGAGGATGGTCATCAAATCGGCATTGCCCAATCATATGCGAAGAATATGGGCCTCTATGGGCAGAGGGTAGGATGCCTGAGGTATGTTTCCATAAAGAAGTCGTGTAAAAATGTAGATTGCACATCCATACAACTTTCATCAAATGGATTGCCCTCATTTCTTTTATTTCTCAGGGATAGACACTTTTTTCCTCTTGTCTTAGTCTAAGTAAAAAAAAATGGCATTAGTTTGGAAATGCTTCATCAGTCATAGGTGATAATTTCTTTCAAGTAACCTACCCAATATGTTCTACAACTCTGGCTTAGTAATCAACTTAATTAGATGTTTTGATAAGAATAGCTGTTGGTATCTATCTGACTTTATCTTCTGAACAGAGGCATTGATTTCCTTGATGAGTTTAAATCGAATGTTTCAGTGTGTTATTGTCTCATGATATAGGGTTTTTCAGTTGTGTAATTTGTTGTTTTGATGTTGAGTATTAGTTGTGAGGTGATACACAAGGAAAATGAAAAATGCTGTTAATTTTTTAACTGCATGAAGCTTAAGGTGATCACTATTTCTTGACCTTTTGGTAATATGAATGAAAATAGCTATTTGCTGAACCTCAGGAGAACCAAAGCATACAATTTTTTTCGTTGATTTAGAAGCAAAGGCCATCTCTTATCTTTCAATTTTATTCCTGTTTCAGTGTGGTTTGTGAAGATGAAAAACAGGCTATAGCTGTCAAAAGTCAGTTGCAGCAGCTTGCAAGACCTATGTACAGCAATCCACCTGTTCATGGTGCACTCATAGTTTCGTCTATCCTTGGAGATCCAGACTTGAAGAAGTTGTGGCTCAAGGAAGTGAAGGTAAATTTAGATCCTTGGAGCTTATATCTACTACTATAAGCTATATTGTTGCTTGGGTGGATTTTTTTTGTTCTCTAAATTCACAAAATATTTGCTCTTACAAGTCTGAACAAACGGTAAACTTGAAAAATATTTACAAGTGTTTCATATTGGTAATTCCCACTGTTCCAACATGGAAGAACTCAAACTAAAACGGGGCTAAATAATTAGCAGAAGCAAGCCTGGGGAATCACAAGTAACTGATAGAAATATCAATAGAGATTTTGTATTATTTACGTAGAAGTAGGGTACAGTAGCAATATACCTCCTGGAAGATAGCTTCCAGGCCAATA
>JAOTAY010000007.1:2589473-2625552 GCA_025629805.1 Erythroxylum baracoense | reverse complement strand
CAAAAAAAAATATGTACCGAGTTTTGTTAAGTGATGTGTTAAGTGATGTGACACGCCACCCTCGCGGGGCACGGATTTGGGTATCACGATCGATATCGGGTTCGGGTTCGGCGGAGTTGGGGTGTTACAATAATAGCTTTCTTTATTTTGTTAAAATGTAAGACATTAATGGTCAGTAAGTCTTAATTATTTAAGCTTAGCTGGTATGTAATAGCTTTGTTTAGCTTTTAAGACATAGTTAAATTCATATTCTTAAAAAAAAATTGATAGTTTTATGTTCATTGTTAGAAGCTTAGAAGTGTCTATAACAAATAAATACTTGATGGATAGGTTTAAATGCCTACTTTTGACCAAATATTTACAGGTCTAAAATCCTCCAATGTAGGATTGTGCCACATTATCATAATTTTAATCCTTAAAAGATTTGCTTATGAGGAAGGCATAACGAAAGTACAACTTGAAACTCTTTCATACGAAATAAGCTTTTTGGATGGGGAACGAATTATCCAAATGCTTCTTTTTTTACCTCATGACCCTTGATATAGGCATAATAATGATCAAAGAACTTTTATAGACCCTTAATTTGCTTAACCTGCTACTAGTATCTATCCTTTTGAAAAAATAGCTTATATATCCTTATCTCTTTAATCATGTTCAAATTAGTAATTTAGTCGCTATACCTTTATCTCTATATTTTTATAAAACAAAGCTAATGAATCTACCACCTATAAAAGAAAATATCATAGTTAAACCATGAAAAAAGTATGAAGAGATATATATGTATTAAGCATGTGCCAAACAACTCTCTATATTATAATGAATTATCTTCCTATTTCTGTTACTAAGATGATTCTCATCATTGGGAAGCATGATTCCACTCAAGAATAAAGGTCCCACATTTTTATATCAAAGATAATCTATGAATCTAATAAATGAGCAGAAATAATTGACATCATCTACCAATAAAACTTTACCTTTATCACAAACAGAAGGTACAATAATAGAGAGCCCAAACTTTATATTAAGGTTATCTTGTTAGAGACTATAATCGGTTCATTAGCAAACATTTATATCTCCTTCCTCCTAATGCTCTTGAAATTCTTAAACTTATTTTAATCGCCCATAGGTCTATTATGTTTCTTTTTTATTAGATTTTCCAGACTTTCCTTTAGCCATCTTCTTTATCTCTTTGTAATGTAATTCACATCTATATTTATAAGTAAATGAAAATTCGTTAACTTAAGAATGTAGCAGGTTCGTAACATTTGTATGTTTAAGAAAACCTATAAGCTTGTTTAGCAATAATTCCAACTACCACAACAACTCTAATATGATATCTCTCGTAAAGAGATACTTATCATGCTCAACTAAAGCCTAAAATTTAGCAAAAAGAATAGGCTACTATTTTTTTCTCACTCATTGAACTTAGGATTGGGGTCTCTCTAAACATGTCTAAACCCTATTCACTACCATTTTTTAAGGAAAGGAATATATGCTTCTTATTCCAATTATGGGTTTTCTATTTTTTAGAGGGTTTGTTATCTTAATCCTCATAAAAAGCTTCATAATCAAACTATACCACATAAAAGAAATCTTAACAAATTTTAATTTATTTATAGACCTAAATAACTCAATTGACTATTCTATATATGATTAATGATGGAATATAAGAAAACTTGATATCATACACCATGATTGAGACTACTATTAGCATAAGATCAAGCCTGTCTCCCTAACAACTCAACTTAAAAGTCATTAAAAGTGACAACCTTATACCATATAACACTATCATAGGTAAACAACCACCTCACTAGGTCTACAAAAATAGACTCTCTTATGAGTCTAGGGCCTTCTTGTCCTTACAAAGATAAAAATATTTAATTTTAGTCTTATTTCATATGGGTTTTCACTAAACCTAAACTCAATCTTTTTAATTTTAAATTATTTCATAAGACCATGGACATAATTAAAGGCAAATAGACATTTATCATTAATACCAGGCTCACCATCATCACCTAATACATTCCTATGACTAATTAAACCATACTTAGTTCTCGAACCACACCTAAACTTGACATTGAACCCCCTCACCTAATGGACCACTATATAAAATCATTTTAAAAAGTATAAAGAGATAAATTCTTGCTGCATAATGATGATAGTCTTTACCCAGACAAATAATTGATTAACTTAGGGGGTGGTTGTTTCCATGTTTATTTTTGGTTTTCTCTTTTGTTTTCAAATTCAGTAAAAAAATACCTATTTGTTTGAGTTTTTAGTTTCTGCTTTTGGTTTTGGTTTCTTCCAGTTTCCAAAAATTATGAAAATCTTAAAAAATGACTTTTGGTTCCTATTTTTGTTTTTTTCATACTCTGATTTACTATCATTTAATATAATATTTTAATTATTTAAATTTTAAAATATATATAATTTAATTCAACATTATATATTTAATAAATTAAAATTATTTATCAATAAAAATTATGAATTATTTAATTTTAATAATCAAATTATATGTAATTAAATTTTAATAATTATTAATAAATATAATTAAATTTAAAATATAAACATTGAAATAAAATTTGATTTATAGTTAAAATATATTTCAAAAATATTAATTTTTAAATAAAATTTTAATTTTAAAATGATTTATTTTATTAAAATAACGTAATATTATATAAGATATTAAATAAATTTATTTAATTAAAAATAATTTATCTTTAAGTTTTATCTAATATGTAATTATTACCAGTGATAATAATATAACTACATAATCATTAACAACCAAACATATTTTTGTTTTTATTTTAAAAAAATAGAAACAAGAAACTGAAAACTACAATAGAAAAACAGAAGTAGAACCAAACGAATATGTTTTTTACTAAATTTAAAAAAAATGAAAACAAAAAATATAAATAGAAACAAATATGCCCAAAACAAACCTTATTCCAAAGTAAAAATACCTTATTTTTAACCGTATTCAAATTATAATTTACATTTGTTTTAAATTATAATTTAACTTAAACATAAATTAGTTATTTATTAATTTTGTTAACATTAATAATTATATTGATACTCAATTAAAATTTTAAATTTTTTCTATAATTATAATTATTTATGTTTCAATTTAGATTAGAAATAATTGATTAGACTCCTTTATGTTCAAGAAAATTTTTTATTATATATTTAATTAGGAAAAGTGCTAAAACTATTTATTTCAATTTAATTGAAATAAATTAATTATAATATTTTATTTAAATTTGTTCTTTTATTAATTTGAATTATAAGTTTCTTAATTTATTAGAAAGTGGTATTTTCTTAGCTAAATTTAGAAATATTTTATTTATTAATTAAGAAAAATGTGCCTTTTTAAATATGTCTAAAATAATTTATAATTAATTAAGAAATAATTTTCTAGTTATTATAAAATTTAGAAACAAACGCCACCTTAAGTTTTTAATTTCTATTTTTCAGTTTTGGTTTCTTCCTTTCAAATATTTATGACAGCCATATAATATATTAAATAATTAAATAATAGAAACAAAACACAAAAATTACTTTTTGTTTTTTGTTTTTGTTTTTTTTCACCATCCGATTTACTATCTATTAAATATATATTATTTAATTATTTAATGCATTATATATTAATAAAATTATGAATAATTTAATTTATTATTATATTTAATTAATTAAAATACAAATTATTTTATTTTATTTAAAGTTGTGATTAAATTAATAATTATTAATAAATATAATTAAATTTAAAATATCTTCAAAATATATAAATTTTAAATAAAATTTTAATTTGATAATTAAAAATATTTAAAATAAATATTAATTTATGAATAAAATTAAAATTTATTTTAATAAAATAAATAATTTTTATTGGTAATTTATTATAAATGTTATATCAGATATTTAATTTAATTAAAAATAATTTATCTTTAAATGTTATTTAATATATAATTATTATTAATAATAAAAATATAACTATATTGACATTAACAATCAAACATTTTTTTATTTGAAAGAAAGCTATAAATTAAAAATAAAAAGACAAAAACAAAAAACTTTCGCTATTGGAATAACTTATTTCAAAGCAGGATTTAGACTTGTTCTTAAATTAGGAGTAATCCAACTTACAATAACACATATTCAAATTATAATTTAAATTTGTTTTAAATTATAATTTAGTTTAAACATAAATTAGTTATTTTCTTAATTTTGTTAACATTAATAATTATATTGATATTCAATTAAAATTTTAATTTTTTCTATAATTATAATTAAGTATGTTTCAATTTAGATTAGAAATAATTGGTTAGACTCCTTTAAATTTAAGAAAATTTATGCTTTATTTAATTAGGAAAAGTGCCAAAGCTATTTATTTCAATTTAATTGAATTAAATTAATTATAATATTTTATTTAGACAATTATGTTTTTATTTTATTTAAAATTTGTTCTTTTATTAATTTGAATTATAAGTTTCTTAATTTATTTGAAAGTGGTATTTTCTTAGCTAAAGTTAGAAAATATTTTATTTATTAATTAAGAAAATGTGCCCTCTTTAATATGTTTAAAATAATTTTAAAATTAATCAAGGAATAATTTTCTAGTTAATTAAGAAACGAATATGTAAATAAATATTATAAATGAATTTCTTAATAAAATTTAAAATATTTATTTATTTTGAAACTTCCTTTAATGTTAGGAAATAGATTTATGATTAATAAAAAAATTTTCTTAATAAGATTTGAAAGGATTGTTTTAAATTAGATTAAAATATCTTACTTGTTAAATTTTGAAAAAGGAGTCTTTTTAATTATATTTAGTATAATTTACTGAAAATTTCAATTTTGTTAGAGGAGACAAGATAATTGAAAATGTTTTCCAATTGAATTTGATAAAATTTACAAATCAAATTAAATTTCTATTAGGAATAAGAATTTAAATTATTAAGAATCAATGGTTTAATCTAATTAATTACCTAAATTTTTGTAATATTATTTTAGGTTATAAAGACCAATAACTAGAATCAAACAACACTTAATATTTCTTGCATATAATTTGATTATATTCGCATAATAAGTTGGAAGTTTATATATGTAAGTTTGATATATTGTATATGCATATTGAATTACAAGTTTAAATATATGACATTTTACATGTAATTTGTATTTGATGAGCTCATTTAATATTAAATCCCTAGTTAAAATATTAAATATGTGCTTAGAACATAATGTTTCCTTTTATTTTTATACAAATAAATCAAAGTTAGGTCATTTTAACCCGAATATGTTTAATCATATAAAAATGAGTTTTACTCAACTAAATTTACATGATTTGAATGAGAAAACTTATGATCATATGAATTAGAGGTAGGGTCAGAAATAATATATAAGATACTTGTTGATAGGAGTTGTCACCTAACAGATCTAAAAGTCATATGAGATATATTAATAAAATTATCTACCTAATTTTAGTTTAGTTAGTTTTTTTAGTGAATTTAAGATCATCACAATTTGAATGAGATCTTAATCCACTAGAGAGATTAGACTAATTTTTTAGAATAGTATTAAGGCTATTATTTCAAATTAAATAGTGGGAGTAAACAAATAGATGATTAATGTCCTAATATTATTTGGTTATCATGGCGCATAACCTATTATTTGCTTTGCTTACATTTACATTTTGTTTTGAGTAAAAAATTACCTTTTTTTTAGTGTATTTGATACTAAGTTTTAGTGAACTAAATTTCTTAGTCATAGATTAGATTTAAGAAGAGTTCTCTAAGTTAGAAAGAAAGTTGTAAGTCTATTATGCAATATTGCTATTAATCCTTATGGAGAATTTTGGCATCAAGGTTTTATAAATATGTCAATGTCATATAGATGATAATATGTAATGATATTTTGAGTTGACTAATGTCTTATAAACTTTAATTGCAACATATAAGATAGATGTCAACTCCTTGATAGTATAATGCAAATAGTTGTTTAGAGTAATGATGAAAGATATAATACTTTAATTAAATTGTTTCACTCAATTTAATGTATTAAAAGCATAAATAAATGATTTTAATTGAAGGAATTCACTATAGAATAATAACAGTTTTCATTAGAACAAAATACATGTAAGACTTTCTTACAAATAAAAAATATGATAAAGATCATTTATATTTATAATTTATGCTTTTGAGTATTTGATACCAAATTTAGATTCAACATTACTACAATGTTCAAGACATGATAAGAAATATATTATAGAGTAAAAGTATTTGATACAAGTTTATATAAATAGTTTTCTATATTGGATTAAAGGTATCTTATGCTTAACATAAGTGGAAAAAATATAAAGTTAGATAATCAATATCATCCTTTTATACTATATTAATTAAATTTACATAATAAGAATCATAAAGTTACATACAAAGATAAATGTATCATTTGATTGTGAATTTTATGAAACTAGTATAACCAAATTAACCTTTGGTAGGAAGATGAATATGGTATTAAATTGTTATATATCTATATATATATTATGATGTAATAACAATTTATAAAAAATGAAATATTGGTTTAAATATTTGAAAGGCTCAAAGCATTTAAATCTAAGTCGAAATTTAGTGTTATGAATGTTAAAACACTTTGAAGAGATTGATATGACAAGATTTAAAATTTTTATTATCTATAGGGAATGAGATTCTCTAATGAATATCTCCATAACTGTATAGTTTCATATAAGGAGGAAAATAAAATATGAGATATTGTGTGATATAATATTTATTTCCTTCTATAGTCATGCCTAACACAAACTGAGAAGCTTCATCAGAACCCATATCAAGAAAGTAGTGGGAAATAGGCTGAACACACTATTTTGGCATGGTAGATGGTTATCAGATGTTCCTTTTATTCACAAGACTGAGTTGAATGTTTTGAAAAACCTCATTCTAGACAATCTAAACCTATCAAATGCAATGTTGTTGAACGATGAGATCATCTTGAGAATGAATGATAATAATTGGTAGATGTAGTTAATTGACCTAAACTTAGTTAGTTAATTATGAAATAACCGCAAGTGTATGGTGTAGCTGTAGTCAGTATCAGCAAGTATGAGTCAATCCCAAGAAGATAATGAATACCAGTAATTAGTGTTATTATATTATCTATTCTATGGATTGGATTTTCTATTTTTAATAAAAGAAGATAAAAATTAAGCAAATAAAATAAAATAGGCAGTAAGATTGAATAGAGAAATAACGAATCACTTAGAAAACTATCAATATCAGAAATTAGTATTCTAGGTTACAAATCCCCCTAAAAACCCTTAACTATTTGATCTTTTATTATGCAATTTTTTCTTAACAATTGGACTGTTGAAACTCCTATGGTATGCTAATAGCTGTCTCGAGTCTAATAATAACTAATCCTAAGGTTATTAACTGAATTACTCAGGTTAAAGTTTATAGGATTGCTTTACCGATTTGTAAATTTCGCTATTAGGTTTGACTATAATCCAGAGGATTTATGTCATTCTATCTCAAGGGTTGCAATAAACTTCTTTCAATTACGGTATATCTATTCATACAAGGATTTCTTAATCTCTATGTTATGAAATCAGGTTATGATCTAATATTTCGAGTCTATTAATATCATAAATTAAACACATAATCAAACCACAATATGTCAATTAAAAAATTGCATTAAATGAAAGAATCAAACCATGTTAAAGCATACATATAAGGTTCATCTTAGCTAGACACTAAATAAATTTAGTTACATATGGTTAAAAACGAAATCAAAAAATAACAAAAAGAAAAATGAATAGAAAATAAAGGGTTCATAAATTTAAATCTCCCTTTTTATCTCCTATCAAATATTCTTGCAAAATAGAGGTTTGATCTTGTATGCTCTGGGATCTTTCAATGAATTCTTTGTGTTTTTCACTTCTTTGGATTAAAATTCCCCTTAAGTAGCCTCTAAAAGTCTTTACCCATCCCCTTCTCTATTTTGCCTCTGAACATTTCTTTTTATAATAATTTTTAGGGTTCTAATAGATGCATGGTCTGATACACGATTGCCTATCAAACCATGTATAACCTAAATACCCAGAATTCACGAATTTGCATGGCTAAAGAGAAGTACACGGGCTGATGCACAACCATGTATCCCTTATATGCTTCAAATCTTTGTTTTATGCCATGTTTTTATCTAAATTCTTCTCCTTTAAGTTTGTGAAGACAATTATAACCTATAAATGCAATTCGAGCAAATTAAGTACCAAATGTACAATGAAAGTGTAAAATATAAAGCAAAAATACATCAAATATGAGGTATAAATATGATCAAATATGCATCTATCAAACATCCTCACACTTAAGCTTTTCCTTATCTTCAAGCAAGATAGATTCAAAATTATAAATCTTACAACATCTACCCTTTATTAATCTTGATCTGTCCATTCTTACTGTAAATCATCATGTCATATTAATCAAATTGACATACAATTAAAGTCAAGTTATCCTAAAATTAACTTCCTAAGTTAATATTAATAGTGATCACATCAATAATGACATTTAGATCAAAAGCATAAACTTTTACATCCTTACCAAGATTTCACTCAATGCACTCAAGTGTTTAGAGTGAAAAGTATCAAAACTCTTAATCAATGCATAGTATAACTCTTAGTATAAGCATGCAATATTATCACATCTTCACCATTTATGTATAAATTAGAAACAAAAATTAAAAGTTATTTATTAGGGTTGTAATGAGCTTTAGATATGATATAGTTGAGATAACAAAGAGGGTTAAATTGAAGGAAATTTACTAAAGAAATTTCAAGAAACTTGTTTACAAATATACAAGTCTTTTCATTGCAACTACATTGGTACCATATACTTATTCATACTTTTTCTAATGCTCGTATACTAACGTTTTTTTTCAAAACAATTTTGAGCATTTAGTATCATAATTAAAGAAATAATATACCCTTAAAAAATTTCCAAGTTTCAAAAAATCACATGATATAAATAACCTTCAGGGTTCAAAACAATTAAAAAGTCTTCAAAGTAATTAGGATAAAGGTTAATATATGGGTTTAATCAATGAAAAAGGCTAAGGCTTAACTTGGTTATTCCTAAAGATAATTTTAAAGTAAGGTAATTATATAAAAAAATTAGGCTAGTATAAATTGTTAAATCTAAGTGCCTTCATCATTTTAATGCTTTAAATTTAACAAATGTGATATCAATATGTATAATAACAGCAAGTTCTAGAATCATTCAACTATGCTTGATAACACACACGAAAGAAATAAAAAAGCTTAATTTTTTTTGAAAATTTTGCTTTTAGGCTCAAAAGCTCATAAAAGAGATGGGTATATATGTGTAAATAGTTTACAATTTTATTCAACTTGATTATTTCTTTAAATATTAAAATATGACTTATAAAAGTAATTTTATTCTAACTGTCATCCTTTTGCATACCAATTTAAGTCAATATGCAATAACAACATAAAGTATTGATGGAGAGATTTTAATTAATTCAAGATATCATTTAATAAAATTTAATAATCAAGATTATAATAAACTTAAAGAAATCATTAAAAATAGTTAACCCCTTCCCCACATTTAAAGTTGTACATTGTCCTTAATATACGCAATATAAGCATTTAAAAATAAGTGAGAGGGTTAACTAGGTACTTTCCTGAATAAGAAGATTTTTTTAATTTTTTATCCCTCCAATAGTAGACTACATCCTTGCAAAATATACAGAAAAAGGATAAAAAGATAAAATAAAATGAAAATAACTAAGAAATATGAAAATAAAATAACATAAAATAAAATCTATCCTAATTCATAAGTTACCTCCCATGCAGCATTTGTTTAATGTCATTAGCTCAACGTACCTTGCATGTTTTCCCTCGTTATGGGTTTATAATCAGTAGCATGGTTTCACCTACTTCTCCGTGTAAAGGGCCTTTAACCCTATAAGTAAGTCACATGTTGCAAGATAACAACAAGGACATAATTTATCAAATTAATAAGTCCAACACCAGCACTAATTCCCTTTTTAATGGAAAAATGTTAATAGAAGAGGGAATAACAAAACTTCCTGAATCATCAGTTGATTCAAACAGTTTGTTTTTGAGGAAGTAGAAACCCTCCGTACTCAGAGTGACTACTAATGACTCATTGATAGTTTCCTTATATGGTTCCTCTACCAGTTTTTCCTCAACTACCTTTGTCCACTCTTCTTCTTTCTCTTCGTGGACAAAGGATTCTGGCTCATATCCTTCTTCAATTATCATTTTTCACTCCTCTACTTCCTCTTCTTGGATGGAGACTTCCTCTTCTTCTATGTTTTTTGCCTCTGTCATGTCTTCATTCTCCTCTACAAAAGTAGTTACCTCTTTATTTTCTTAGAATTCCACTTAATCCATGAAGCCAACCTTTATCTTTTCTTCACTCAATTGCATTAATAGGCTCCAATAGTATTCTGTATTATGCTCATGATATTTAGGTGAAGAAACTATGTCTTCAAATTCATGTCGATTAGCTTTAAGTTCGGTAAGGCATTCCATTATTTTAATTGTAATGCTTTCTTCTTCCTTTTCTATTTCTTCTTCTTCTTCTGGGAGCTTGTTTCCACTCTTAAGGGTGATTTCCATTCCATTTTCTTTAGGATTTGTTTCGATAGAAATAGGCAAACTCCCTTGCATCTCATCATATATTATCTTCGCCAGCTGGTTGATCCTATTCACCATATTTTGTATATGAGCCTCTATTTCTTGATCACTCATGATTGATTCTTAAATGAAATTGGCTATCATATCTTCCAGAGTTAGCTCATTAACTAAAGGTGCTTAGTGTTGTAAATTTTTAGTTGAAGTGTAATCGTTCCATCCATAGGCGTAAGAGTAACTCCACTCTGAAATATAACTATTCTCGTATAGTGCACCTTAAGGTTGATTATACATGCTTAATTTTTCCCATATGTAAGTTTGTGGTCGACATTCATGATTGTAATAAATACTCACACAAATGTTGCAACCCAACGTAGACATTGGTTGAGCCTCCGAAAACATGTGAGGAAACCTCTCGCCTATTTAGTGAGGTTATAGATTGCGAAGACATATTCTGGCTCTTATAAAAGTATTGTCCACTCCATCAATCCATTGTTAGTTTTGGTTTTGAAGTTAAGTATCAATTCCTAAAATAAACTATCAAACTACTGTACATGTGAAGAAGTTCAAAAGATAATTAAATGAATAAAGCCAAAAATACAACAAGATGTAGTAAAAATAAAATAAAATAATGATTAGAGTAATAACAGTCAGGTGTTCCTAATACTAAAGTCCTCAGCACGACGTCAAACACTTGATTAACCTAAACTTAGTTAGTCAATTATGAAATAACCATAAGTGCACAGCATAGCTATAGCTAATACCGACAAGGACGAGTCAATCCCATGAAGATGATGAATACTAGTAGTTACCTTTATTTTATTATCTAGTTTATGAATTGGATTTTTTATTTTTAATTTTTAATTAAAGAAGATGAAACTTAAGCAAATAAAATAAAATAGGCAGTAAGACTAAACAGAGAAATAATGAATATTTTAGAAGACTATTAATATCAGAAATTAGTGTCTAGGTTAAAAATTCCCCTAAAATCCCTTAACTAGTTGATCTTTTATTACGCAATTGTTTTATTGACTATTGAACCTTGAAAACTCCTATGGTATGCTAATAACTCTCTCAAGTCTAATAACTAATCCTAAGGCTATAACTGAATTACTTAGGTTAAAGTTTATAAGATTGCTTTACCGATTTGTGAATTTTGCTATTAGATTTGACCCTAATCTAGAGGATTTATGTCATCTTATTTTTAGGGTTGTAATAAACTCCTTTCAGTTACAGTAGATTTATTAATACTAACATTTCTCAATTTCTATGTTATGAAATCAAGTTATGATCTAATATTCCATATCTATTAGAGCATAAATTAAACAGGTAATTGAATTATAATATGTCAATCAAAATAATTGCATTAAATAACAGAATCAAAACATGTTAAAGCATAAACATAGGGTTCATCTTACCAAGACACCAAACAAATTTAATTATACATGATTAAAGATGAAATCAAACAATAACATAAAGAAAAACGAATAGAAAATAAAGTGTTCATAATTCTAAATCTCCCTTTTTATCTCCTATCGAATATTCTTGCAAGGTAAAAGTTTGATATAGTATTCTCTTAGATCTTTCAATAAATTGTTCACGTTTTCCACTTCATTGGATCAAAATTGCCTATTGAGTCAACTCTAAAAGTCTTTAAATGACACTATCCATCCCATTCTCTATTTTGCCTTTGAACACATCTTTTTATAGTAATTTTTAGGTTATGGGAGATGCATAATCTGATACATGATTGTGTATGAATCCGTGTATAACCCAAAATACCTAGAATTTATGAATTTGCAAGGCCTAAAAGAAGTACATCTGCTGATGCATGGCTGTGTATCCCTTTTCTTCCTTAAAATCTTTGTTTTATGCCACTTTTTCATCTGAATTCTTCTCTTTTAAGTCCGTGAAGATAATTATAACCTATAAATGCACTTGAAGCAAATTAAGTACCAAATATACAATAAAATTATAAAATATCAAGCAAAATACATTAAATATGGGGTATAAATATAATCAAATATGCATCTATCAACAGTTCAACAATATGGAGTTAAATGTCAATATAGAGGACAATAATTGATGGTGTCCTAGTGCGAATGGGAATTTTGACATCATACATAATGCAAGAAGCTTTTTTAGCTAAATTTTAGGAATGTTTCTTGGTATAAAATAGTATTGTGCAAATATAATCTTCTTAGAGCTGCAACAATCTTATGGAGAGTTATAAAAGAAAAACTACCCACTATTGATAGAATAACTAGGTTTAACTACTTGACATACTGGTGCAGTCTATGTAAAAGCCATTTGGAGATCTCCTTACACCTATTTTTCCAATGTAAATTCATAAGTGGCGCTTGTAAAACAATTCTTTAGAAATGTTCAATTAGTAACCCACTAGTGGAGTGGCAACAAATCATAACATGGAGCTTAAACTTACAACATGTTAGGAAGAAGTACAAATGGTGTTACTACATAGCATTATCCTATTTGTTCCTATATATATGGAATGAAAGAACAGGAGTATCTTCCATAATACTGAAAGAAGCTTGAACTTTTCATGCTGAACTTATTAATGTCATTAGGACTCATATAGTTGCTTTTCATAACAAATTTGCATTAGATTCAAATTACATTAGCAGCTAGTGATGTAGTTGTTTTCGAATGTATGTTTTTACAAATGTCACTATCCTTAGCAGCCTGATTACTTTATTTGGTTGAACTTTCTTTTATTGAGAATCTATTGTAAGACAATTTGAATGTCAACCTTTTATGGCTTAATTCAATTTTCATTTTTTTAAAAAACACAAAACTTACCTTTGAAAGTTCCAAATTAAACTAATTAGCAAGATTTCATATTAGATATGGAATGGTAAGACTTTAAAAGAGTCAAAATTAATGATTTTGGATATAGTGCTTAGTTGAAGCATATATTATTTAATAAGTTTAGAACTATTTTGAAAAATAGAAAGTTATGATATATCCAAAAGGTAGGATATAATCTAACAAATCCTATAAACAAAATGTTCGTTTTAATAAATACATATAGGAGAAAAATTTTTAAGATAAGTTGTGAGACTAAGATAAAGTTCGAAAAAGTTTAAATCTCATGATCGTATATCCAATTGGAAGTAGTGCTTTTACTGATACATTTAATGCGTAGTTGAAAGGTTTTTCAATATTGAAACATTCAATTTTATTATATATTTAAAGAGTTTATTTTAAAGATGATTGTGAGATTTATCATGTCTACAAGAAGGTTAATGAGAATATAATTATCCTTTTCAGTGGGAGTATGTAATGACATATTATTTTTCATATTTTCAATTTCTGAAAACATAATAGTCTAAAAAAAACTCTTATTGGATATGAAAAGGTAACAACTTAATCTTGTAAATTATATCTATAAAGATAGATATAAAAGTTGTTTGCCTGTTCTAGTCTAAGTATATAGACAATGTATTGCAATTATTTATTATTTGAGAAATATGATACTTATGAAATAGTAAAGATATCTATTATTCTATGTACGTGTTGATATTTGATTTCAAGGTCATATAGGTATAAACTTTAGTTTAAAGTCATAGTTAAGGTATATTTTACTTAGAATAATATTATTTTGAGCTAGAAAGGTAGCATCAATTACTAATCAAGTCATAATACATTTTTATTTAATAAAAATGATCATTAGAATTTCTTTAAAATACTTGGTATAGTTCTTTGTATTATTTAAATAGTAATGTATGGTAAAACATTAGATCCATTAGGCTATGTTTGGTTGGACATAAAGTTTTTAATGGAATAGAATGGAATGAAATGGTTTATAATGGAATAGAACGTAAATGGATGCAATATTAGAAAATTGTTGTTTAGGAGGGATGGAAGGGTTCATAATGTAATATAGTGAAATATTGTTTGGATGAAGGGTTTATAATGTTATATAGTGTATCATTTTACATTCCATCCTAAATCTCCCAAATCGAAGGGTTTTCATTTTCGCTGTTTAGGATGGAATGAGATGTAATATGAAACCCTCCTCTTCCATCCCACTCCATTCCATTAATAAACCCTTAAACAAACAAACCCTTAGTCATGTTAAAGGAGCTGAAGGTCTCATCAAAGATTTAAATATCTATTTAAATAGTTTAGTTTAATTATGATGATAATTAAGACAAAATTTTTTAAGATTTAAACAAGTTCTCACCGAGGAGAATCTGATAAAATCTGTCACTAAACCATTGTTCTAGTAGTAGCATGATCATCATATAGAGATATTTTATAAGATACTTAAACGATTGACTTAGTATAAGTGGAAGATTATTGGTTTATACGTTATAGCCAATTAGTTGATTATAGGTTATATGATATAATTATTTAAAGGCATTTTTTATCTTATGCATTTTTTAGTTAATAAATGTATGAGACATAGTCTATGGGATAAATATATGTTGCAAATAAAATTATAATAAGATTATAATTATAACATTTATATTGCATTTATGTATTATCCCTTAATTGTTTTTAATCATTATTCTCTTGAGACTGGATATTAATAGAGTAAAAAGACTTATACATATTATGTTTCTTCCTTTTGAAAGAAGTAATCAATCTCATAGACTAAAGTATGTAGATACCTAAACAAAGACTAAGGTGTAGATATATTTGAAAAAAATTCTAGGAGCTTATTAGAGATCAAGTTCACTAAACTGACTCAATATGAGAATTCTATTTGAAGCATTTTTTCAGAAGATAAATAAAATTTATTTACTAAAGCTAAGCTTCTACAACATTACATTGGATCAAGCTTTACAACTGTTACCTTAGTAACTAAGTGAATTACTTTAAGGCATTAAGCTAAGACATATGCCTCTAATCTATAAGTTCTATATGTTCCTCATCCCAAAGCTAGCTTTTATGTGATCTCCATATTCCATGAGTATTTCCTTTATCTAATTGATTGTTTTATCAGCTAAGACATACTTCTCCACTTCAATATCTTTATAAATTCTAGCATTTCTTTCCCTCCATATAGTTCATAAGTAATAAATGAATGTCGTCTTAAATATGATGTCATCCTATTTTAAGAAACATACTATTTTCTTAGCCCATTCTAATATGCTCTATTAGTCCTTTGCCCCACAATAAACTTGTATCATATGTTATACTCTAGATCAACTAGTTTATGAGTAGTTGCACTGGAAAAATAGGTGAATAATGGTTTTAAGATAAGATTTACATAACAACAATAAAGGGTATATGTTGTCAGAACCTATGTCTTTACTCTTGAGCCTCTACTTAACCCTTAAGCAGGTGATGAATGAAGCTTTGGGATGAGAGTTTTGTCCTATATCAGATCAAAACACGGTGCCTTAGCTAAGTGAGACTTGAAGATCTAAACATATGAAGCATTTGTAAACTTATGTGAGCTATCTCCCAACTATACAATCATATACTCTTCCAATTAAACTGGATTATATTGAGGTAAATGACTAGTGATACTGATAAAGCCTATAAATTACATAACTAGTTGTCTCCTTGAATGTTAAAACAAACCTTAGCTTTTAGATGGAATCTGATAGTAAGATGATTTAACTAACTCTTTTTGTTTAAAATACTGAAATCAATCTAGTTATCAAACCAAAAACATGTGTCGCTGCCATTCCCAACATGGTTTTTAATTAAGGGATAAATATGCTCCCTCATCCTTAGCCTGTGAATGAGGCTCCATAAATGCTCCCTGTTTATGCTTATCTTCCAAAAGTTGGTTCCATTTATGTAATATTCATTAATCCATTTTAACCACAAGGTGTCTTTATCATTGAGTAGCCTCCATACCCTCTTAGGAAAAAAGACATTTTACATTACTTGTATAGGGATTAAACTAAGTTCCCCTTCCTATGTAAACATAATTCATCCCATTTCACCTTTGCTCATTTTAGAATCTTCAACTTTTCCTAATTGTAAGAAGTTTTTTATGCATCTTTCAATCTTATTAATTATCCTCCTTGGTATAAAAAGATTAGCACTCTAATGAATATGGACATTCCAGAGGATTGAGGAGATTATTTAGAGTCTTCCATCAATAGACAAGAATCTATTATGCTAAACATTAATTCTGATCTTGAAAGTTTCCAACAAAGGGATGTAACCCACATATTTAGACTTTTTAGTAGTAATCAGCACTCCAAGATATTTAAATGGTGGTTAAGATTTTACTCAATTCCTTAATAGTTTAAATATCATAAGAGACATATAAGTTGATCTTATAGGAATTCACTCTTAGTCTCGACATATCAGAGAACACCTTTAATATTCTCATAAGTAATCTAAAGGAATAAGAATTAGTTCCCAAGATTTGAAACCTCAGGGGGATTCTCATTGATTAGGATGTTGAAGAAGGATGAGGAAATACACTCTTTAACCCAACTAACAAAAAAGGTAGGAAACTCAAAAGCCTACAAATAGTTGATGATGAAATCCTAATTGACTGTATCAAAAGTTTTAAAGAAATTCACTTTCAAAACACAACTCTTAATTGTCCTTTTTTAGTCATAATCTTTCATAAAATCCTGCACTAGGAGAATGCTATCATTGAATGACATACCATTTATAAAGGAACCTTGAGATTGATTAATTAGATCCTTGAGTAATAACTTTAGTTTGCTAGCTATAATCATGAATATGCTTTTGTAAGATGTGATGCAGTATGAAATAGGATGATAATCATGCATGGAGCTTAGGTTCATAATCTTAGGAACTAGGCATATATGAGTATTTTTTAATTCCTTCAGCAATCCTTGAGTTTGAAAAAGTTCTTGGACATTTCCTTCTAATAATGCTCCAGTAATTTTCTAGGTTAATTGAAAGAAATGAGCATTATAGCCATCGAGACCAGGAAATTTGGAAAGAATCAAACTAAGTAAGGTTTCTTTAATCTCCTGGTTTAAGATAGGTCTAGTTAGATACCACGTCATTTCCTAGCTTAGTCTATCTTTAATAATCATTCTCAGCCCCTAGCTTCATCTATCCTCACTGGTACTTGAACATGTCAGCTTTTTAAAGTACTCAAAAGCAGTTACCTTAATTTCCTCATTATTTGTGTAGGGTATTCCATTTTCGTTATACAAGATCGTGATCTTTTTTTTTTCCTTCTTGAAAGGATGATATTATTGAAGAATTTGGTATATTTTTAACATTCATCTTAGGCTTTTCTTAGGTTTTCTTAGCTTGTTGAAGATTCAATGTAGAATTTAAGCTAGGTATTTCAAGAAAGCCCTTCAGTCCTTCCTTATTTGTTAAGTTTCCTCATCAGCTGGAAAGCTTTGTATCCTCTCACCTAAGGATCCTAATTTACCCTCGTATTTTCATCAAACTCCTTCCTTTTTGATAAAAAGTTGAAGAATCTAAAGAATGCCCTTGAATATTGTCATGTGAATAGCTTTTGTACCTCAATTTTGGAATGATTTAAGTACATTAAAGCACCAAAGTAGGCAAAGGAATTAGGAAAATTAGTTAGCTAGAGCTGATTCACCATTTCTTTATCCAATTTTTCCTAGTGAATAACATTCCTTGCTACCTGTTGTTCCAAGTGAAGAAATTCCCAATATATCTCAAATCCACCACTCATATCTGATACACCACCTATTTTAATTCAAATCTATTTGAAGCATTACTTGTATGTATAGGAAAATTCTTATCGTGATAATTGTATAAGTGATTTTTTGACTTAAAATCTTTTAAATATCTCATATATGGATTTTTATATTTTGATACTACTTATAACTTATTTATCATTATCAATGATAGCTTAATTAGTAGTTATTAGATATAATATGAACAAGGCGGAGGTAGTTAAGTAATCAATCTAAGATTTGTCACCCGAAAATGATTAGGAAAATTGTTCTGTTATAATCGAATAGTATTGATTCAGAACGTCCTTTGACAAGGTGGAATGACATTTGAAGAATAGTTGGACTTAGATAGAGTAGAAAAAAATTTCATACTTTATATCTAGTTGGAACATTATATGATGACAAGACTGAATTATACAAAAAAAGCATGTATAGAAACGTTAGTCAAAAATCAATTTGACATTACTAATATTTGGGTGGTTATGATACATTGCTAGATGTCATTCTTGATTTATGGATATAAATTATTTAATTAGATAATTACATATAAAATAAAGTAGTTTAATTTATCTAATCCTAAATATAATTTAGGGATATAATTTATATCAATTGTTAACATTTAAGAGTCTAATTGGTCATAAATAAAGAGTGATTAAAGAGAGAAAAGGTAATTTAATCAATTTGGACTTGATTGTAAAATTTGAGAAACTTTAGAGGTTAAATATGAAATATTTAATAAAGATCAATATGAGATATTATATCTTAATTTGGCATATTGGTATTTCATTAGAATTAATTATATTTATAATTAAAGTTTAATTTAATTTTAATTATAATTAAAGTACATTACTAAAAGGTGTAAACTCTATTATAAATATGCATAGCTTTAAATGAGTTAAAATTTCTAATTTAACCTACTATATACTACTTATAATGTTCTCTTAACCAATCTTTTTGAAAATTTTGAATAAATTATCATAAAAGGAAATATAAGTACAAGTATGTTGATATAGGTGGACAAAGAAAAGTTGAATTTTACAACTCAAACCAATGCATACAAATGAATCTATGAAGAATTATGCAAAAGTATAAGGATTACATGAAATTAAGTGATGTTCTAGCTTGTGAGGTGACTTTGACTTTACTTATGCTTATCTTACAATGTGTATATGTGGCACCTAAATTTCTTAATTAGCTTCCTTATTACTTCCTCCTTTCTTTAGACATTGATTGGAAAAGGCCATTTTGTTCCTTTCATCCCAAATAGAAGTGATAAGGTAGGAGAGGCAACCCAATAGATTTATGCATCACCTCCATTGTTGTGTTTAATCTTGGGGCTCTAGTCTATTATTTCAAGCCATGTTCTTGGTGGATTAACTATTTTGTATCTCTCTATGATTTCATTCCAAGAAAAGTTAGATAAATTACACTAAAATTGTTAGTGATTAGTGTTTTAAGTGATGACCTGCATAAGATGCACTAGTTGGGAATGTTCACAAATCTTACAACCCTATCTAAGGTGTGTGTAGATTGAGGAAGAGAGTTTTTAATCCAAACCAGTTTATACCAAGAAACTCTAGGTATTGGTGGATTAAAAATGTCCTTATATGATATATTGGTGAAGTTTGCATAATTTGAATTTTCTAGATGAGTTTGTCTTAGAGTTCAGGTTTGAGAGTAATGCTTGTAAGAAATTGTGTGATGTTTGAGATTGGAAGGATATTACTAATGGAGCTGTAGTTGATGAGTACTTGTGATAACGTGGCATTTAGTAGGCAATATGCCTTGAGAGGTGAAATAAGGCTTAAGTTTTCTATAGGGTTAAATGGTGTCCAATTATCATGGCAAAAAGAAGAGTTGAGACCTTCACCATGAAGCATTGCATTCTTATCTTGTCTTTTAGTCCAGTCAGAAACTTCATTGTAAATGACGCATTCAAGGCTAGTTTAAAGTTCTAAAGGTTATGCCATATAGTAAGCATGAATCCATTTGACCCATAATGTATTATTATCTTTTTATAATCTCCAAATAATCTTTGAAGCATCACCATATTGGCAGTTTTGAGTGATTTAACTCCTAGACCACCTTATGATTGTGGACAACATATAGCTGACCATTTGATTATTGGTTTTATTTCCTTCTCCTTGAAGCTGAACTAAAGGAATCTCCTAAGTAATCTCTCTATGATTTTCATTATGGCATTAATGAAAACCAGATGTCATAACTAGTAGATACTAATGGGGCTGAGAACTCAACTGAGCTCTGCTAACTAGGGATAGAGACTTAGTGCTCCAACTATTCTACCTATTATGTATCTTTTTAACTATAGGCTTAAAATCAGTATAAGATGGTTTAATTGATGATATAGTTATACCAATATATATAATAGGGAGATGAACATGTTTAAAGCCAATAATGGAAGACAATCATAGACGCTGATCAGTGGCACTTGCAGACAAGTACAATCCACTCTTTGAATAGTTGGCTTTTAACCCTAAGAGGTTTGAGAACATATTTAGAGCAATGATTGAGGAAATGCTTTTATCATCAACTTTGAAAAAGATGAAGAGATCATCAAAAAAATTCAAACACATAATTTTAAGCTTCTTACATTTAGAATGATAGTTGAAGTAGTTATTTCTCTCAACAACTCTTCTAAGTAGCTTATTTGAAGACCTCCATCACAATTAAGAAAAGTAAGGGAATATAGGATCCTCATACTTTAATCCTTTAACATCTTTTATTACATTGTGAATTCACCATTAATTAGAATATTAAAGGATACTATTGTACATCTTTGTTTTATTTATACTCTATATACAATGGAAAACCCATAACCTTAAACTATATTGAGTATAAAGTTCCAATCCACTGTATCATAGATTTTTTAAAAATCTATTTTAAGGGAACAATTCCATCTACTTCTTTTATTGGTGTAATGCTTAAAAGTTTTTAAAATAAGGGGAGGTTGTTCCTAATGTGCCTCCCATATATATAAGCTCCTTGTGACTAATATGAGCTTATAACACTGATTTAAGTCTATCTACAATTATTGTACAAATGACTTTGTATGTTGTTTCATAACATGCAATAGGACAAAAATCACTTAGGGATATGTGTTCATTTCCTTTTGGGAAAAGGTATAGGACAATTCTGTTGATCTCTTTCAAAAATTGCTTCTTTATAAGGAATTTATGCATAGCTTCCACTGCTACATTTTTTTGCTAACGACTAAGTTTTAAGGAAAAATTGGCATTAAAGCTAGCTAGTTTAAGTGTTTTAAAAGGCCTCAAATACTTTAATGAGTTCTTAACTTGCTTGAATATGATAGGCTTGGACAGAATTTTCACTTGTTGAAAAAGATAGATGATCCTGAATGACATCTTTAATAATGGAGATAGCGGAAATGGAAGAAGAAGGAGAGCCTAAAGATTTAGAGAAATACTCTTTAGCTTCCTCAAGGAATTGGCTTTGCTTATTTAAAATGGTATCATCTTTGACAATTGTGACAATTCTATTAAAGACTTTCTTGGAAATGACAGATTTATGGAAGAAGGAATAATTTCTATCCCCCTCCTTTAACCACAAACTTCTTGATCTTTGTTTCATTAAGGAGTGATCAAAGTTCAAAGATTAAGTGAAGTTGGGTAGAGCTTTCTTTTTAAAGTTTTGTAACAAATGGTTGGGTGGATTATTGTTGAGACAATTTTTTCTTTTCTTAGAGCAATTCTTACAGTATTGAGAAGATGATAGATGCTTCCCACGTTTTGTCTATATAGTACCTTAAACACATTCCTTATGTTTGTTAACTTTATAGTTAGTATGAACTGCTTGGTACCATAGACATTTGAGATAAGCTTTTTAACCACATTATCAGAAAATCCAGAGAGCTCAATAAGGAAGTCATTGAATTTGAAAGGAGATTTAATGGATGGACTTACAGGTGATGTACATTGATGATTAGGGAGTGATCTAAAAGACTTGGATTATGAAAATATAGCTATAGAATGAGGAAATGTTTGGAACCATTCCAAATTAGCCAAACCTTTATCAAGTTTTTCCCTTAGGTACAAATGCTCCTTCTGTTTACCGCTCCATGTATAGAAGCAGCTACCAAAAGATATATCAATCATTTGACTGTCATTCAAGCATTTTCTCAACTTATCATAACAGGTTGGAATGATTATTCCCACTAGCTTTATTTGGATACATAATTGAATTGAAATCACCAACCAATGTCCATGGTGTTTTAATATTGGTTAAATTTTTTTTATTTGACCATAGAAAAGTTTTTTAGAAAGAGTAATTGAAAGCACAGATGAATGATATGGAAATTATAAGATTTTAGGCTTTCAATTTCACTTCCATTTGAATCATTTGGTCACATACCAGGGATCTCAAAAATTTTATTTTCTCCTTATTGAACAAGACTAGAATTCTTCCATTGGGATGATATGAGTAGTTTGTGATTATTCTTTATTGGTTTGGGAAGAGCTTTAGCAAGCTACAGCTTCCTATTTTCATCCTAGACTCCAAAATGCCTATACTGTAAGGCTTATTATGTAAAATAAAGTCCCTAAGAGCATATTATTTAGAAGAGACATTGGTTCCCCTTATAGTCCATGCAATAAAAGTTATGAATTTTAAAGAAGGGCTTCTTCTTCCTATTAGATTTCCTTATGTTAGGTAGTTTGAAGTCAGCTTTCAACTTAGAAGGAGGATGAGTATCAAGGCCTACCTCATTAATGATACTTATTGGATTCTTTTGGTTTAAGTTATGGCTTCATCTAATAGTACAGGTTTATCCACAAAACTATAATGTGACCCAGACCTGTTGATGTGTAATACTCCAAAGGAATGCCATGGACGCACATCCAAATACGATGTTGGATTGCTTACTTTCCTTTATGTTTAAGCCAGGTCACCAAGTTTAAAGTAAAAGGGGCTTGTTATGGACATACTAAGGCCTTGACTTAAAGACTTTGTTAGTAAGTATTGAACTGGAAAACTTGAAGAAGAATACATCCTTATTGTTTACAAGGATGTCTACTAGTCCATAATGCTTCTAAATAGAGTTTGCCTAAACCTTCATTGTAGGAAAGGAAACTATTCTATCCACGAAGAAGCCAATGAGGTTAGTGTCTCATCTTCTTGCTCCAACCATTTTAATATCTACAGGAGGGGCAACTACGTAATGTTCAGTTATTTTTTCCGAAGGAGAAAAAGACATCATAGTTTAAAGTTTGGAGTCATCCACAACGTGAAGCCAAGTGCATTTGGGGGGTAGTGAGGAAGGATAATGGTCAGAGGTCACATTGGTAGAAATAAGATTAGTCAAGGGTGAGGAACTAGATGTGCAGGGGAAATTTGGGCAGGATAAGTCATGGAGAGGGGCGGGAAAGAGTCTGCTTCACCTAACATATTACCAAAATTAGTAAAAGATGCAGGACAACAGATTATTAGCTAAAGAGGAGAGCGGTGTAAAAGCTAAAGTGAAGTAGTTGAAGAAAAGTAAAGGTAAGGCAAGGAAAGCAAAAGAGATGAATACTAAGATGAAGGTTTCTACAAATCATGCAGTGACGATGGTGGAGAGAGAACTTTTAGGTTAAACTTAGTTCTGTCAACTACTTCTCAATATTAAAAAGATGCTTTTACAGCTCTAACGGGGGCAATAAACCTCTTTTAGAAATTAGTTCAAGAGGAAATGTAAGAAAAGAATCAAGTTTTACGATAAGACATGAATTTATAATTCATATTCGATTGTATTTATAGATTAATCAAATTAATCGTGAATAAAGATCTTATGAGCTGTTTGGTTAAAGGAATGTAATGGTTATTCTGAGGAATATAATAAAATGAGTATTACTTTGTTTGGTCTACTGTTAAAGAATTTATATGTTAATATTTAGTTTGAAAATATAAACTTGGAATGACAAAGGAATAACCAACAAAAAGACGAAATTATTATTATTATTATTATTATTAAATTTATTATTCTTATTAATTTTACTATTATTATTACTTTTCTACTTATTATTATTCTTATTATAATTAATTTTATTAATTAATATTAATATTATTTTTATTATTATTATTCTCATTATTCTTATTATTTTTATTAATAATAATAATAATTATTATTATTGCTAATTTTCTACTTATTATTATTATTATTATTATTCCTTATGGTATGGAATAGCTAAAGACAAGATGTGGTAGTCTTTAGCTATTCCTCATGATTAGGGAATAACAAAACTTCAGAATAGTTGTTCTCCTTCTCTTTTTCTAACCAAACACAAGAATACATAAATGTTAGGAATAGACAAGGAATAGAATTTCTATTTCATTGAACCAATCATACCATTAGTTCTTTTATGCAAGACAATTTGATACTGTGACCGATCGATGATTTACTCTGTATTATAATGGTTGAACCTGAAAATATGAAAAACTAGAAAAAGATTAAATGAACTAAGCTCTTTATTCACGACTGATATTATTATTTGGCAATGAAGAAATGTTACTTTTGAGTATAGTATTAAAAGCTAAGCATGAAAGATGTCATTTCCTTGTTAAAACACACATAACGGAAACGCAATTAAAAAACCGCTAGGCTTTTAAAAAAGCTGAAGAGCATTTGATCAGAAGATGATAATTTCAAGAGGACGAGGATCTGAAGCGGATCGGATGAGGCTTACCTCTGTTGATTCTTGGCATCCGTCGTTAGTGCTCCAATTTTCCAACTTCTATAATTGAATAAAAAACTCATTTTCACTCTTTCCCTCGTGGACTATGGAACTAATGGCCTTATGGGCAACCTTGGGCGGTCAAAACCTTTTTCCTTTTTGTGTGTTTAATCTTTATGCAAATTAATGTTATGTTAATATATAAACCTAAGTGAGTTCGATCATAGTCAGAAAGAACATAAGACCATGGTTTTTGTATATATTCCACCTCAAGTACCTTTCGACACTTACGTGTATGGAACCAATGGGCTTATGGGCAACCTTGGGCGGTCAAACCCTTTTTCCTTTTTGCGTGTTTAATCTTTATGCAAATCTCATGTTAATATATAAACCTCAGTGAGTTCGATCATAGTCACATAATACCATGGTTTTTGTATATATTCCACCTCAAGTACCTTGAGACTTACGTGTAAGACCTTTGTTACATCAAATGATTAAAGGTTTCGGTTTCGGATATAGTCTAGTTGAACGTAGAGGTCAATTCCCTACTGTGGGATGCGGCAAAAGTTGTGATTGCAGTATCTGGGAAAGCAGCATTATAGGAAGAGCAATTAACAATTGTTGGCCATGCTAAAAATCATGTCGTATTATATTATTACATAAAATAACTACACGTATTTCCGCTAATTTTTACTTCTATACGTTTATAAAAACGGTTTGAGAGAGAAGATCCTTCTCTTTCTTTTTTTAAAATTTATTTGATTATTTATTTTATTTTAAAATTTTTAGAAATTTGTATCAATTTTAGTTGAGAAATTTGGATGGGATTTTTGTTTTTTGGCCTATCATCCTTGTCTAATTTTCTTTTGTTTTGGGAATGGAAGCTTTTCCTACTTCTAGATTGGCAGTTTAACCTTTACTTTTCTCCACTTTTAGAATACTCCATAACTTCAGCTTCTCTTTCGAAGCAGGTGGTTGACTTTATTAAAAGATTGTTCCTTTCTCACTCACTATTATTCCTCAACTCGGTAGCTCAAACTTCTCCTTCCCTCTATTGACTAAAGCTGTCTTGGTATCAAGTATTCAAGGGTATCACCTTCTGAAAAGTTCAAATACTTCCCTCCCTTAACTAAAGGAGGCAATTATAATATGGCTCCATTAGTAGAGTTTCTTAAAGTAGGAGCTTTGTATGGGAAACCATCCTAGTGGGCTACTTTATGGACATGATTCTTTCTTTCCGTCGTATAAAATTATAAGCACAAGCTAAGTAAAAAAATTTGGGTTTAGAGAACATTCTTATTAATGAGGAGGACCTCTTCTTATTTAAATTCAAATGTGATGTTAGTCTATTGAAGATTCTTGAAGTAGGACGCCAGCACATTATGGTAAACCACTCTTTCTAATAAGAATGGAAACCAAGTATTGAGTTAGAGAGGATGAAAATGAAGCATGTACCTATTTTGGTAAACTTTTATAACATACCTTTGTCTTGATAAACCTATAACAGCCATAAGCAAAATTGGATATACAAAAATATGCAATGAGGAAGCTATGGACAGAAGAATTGCTTGGTAGGCTGAAGATCCTAAAATTGGATGAAGGAGGGGGTTAGTTAAGGCTGACATTACTGTAAGCTATTCATTAAAACCCTATAAACCAGAACAAACTATAGCTTGGAGACCTACAAGAAATTTTTTTAGGAGAAGTGATTATAATTAGGTATTAGGACTCAAGATGACCAAAATTTAAGAGGTAAATACAAATACCACATAAGATACAACTATAGACAAGCCAAAAACAACTGAAGCCTCAACATAATAAAAAGCAATCAACTCTCAGTAAAAGAAGTCGATTATTGTTTTTTGACAAATAAAGGGACCCCTTTTACATGCTCAGATAACACAAGCTCGCCTTGCAATATTGTAGACAAGTTAGCCTTAACAGATTTACCTTCCTTAATTGAAAGCTCATATAGAGAAAAATTCACTGTCACTATTAAGAAGAAGCCAAGAAGGCCAAAGAAGAAAGCTTTACATAGCCTCTCCACTCTTACTTAATGCACAAGGAATATAGGGGGTTTGAACTACCCTAATAAATAGCAAGTTCCTATGAATACTTAAACACTAAGAAACCATTTATGGTAGGTTTAATAGAAAATAAAATAAAATCCAATTGACTCAAGGAAGAGCTTTAGTTCCTAGAGAAGAGCTAACATATTTTCAGTAATTTCATACTCATTTTAATGGGAAAGTTATAGTGGATTTTAAACCAAACTTTATTCTGACTGAGCATAGTCATTTCACTGACAGCCTGTTTAGTTCAAGGAATAGAATAGTTATTCTTAGGAATAAAAAAGATGAGGAATAGAATTGAATGGATATTACTTTGTTTGGTTCAAGGAATGGAATAGATAAAGAATTTTTATGCCAATGTTTGGTTTGAAAATATAAATTTAGAATGAGAAAGGAATAACCAACAAAAATACCAAAATATCCTTATCTTTATTATTATTATTATTATTATTATTATTATTATTATTATTCTACTTATTATTTATTATTATTCTTATTAATTTTATCAATTATATTTATATTTATATTTATTATTAAATTTCTTCTTCTTTATTATTATTATTATTATACAAAATTAATTATTATTATTATTATTCTACTTATTATTAATTTTTTACTTATTATTATTCTTCTTATTATTAATTTTATCAATTATATTTATACTTATATTTATTTTATTATTAAATTTTTTCTCTTTTATTATTATTATTATTATTTATTAAGTTTCTACTTATTATTATTCTTATTATTATTAATTTTATCAATTATATTTATATTTATATTTATTATTAAATTTCTTCTTCTTCTTCTTCTTTATTATTATTATTATTATTATTATTATTATTATTATTATACAAAATTAATTTTGTTATTATTATTATTATTATTATTATTATTATTATTATTATTATTATTATTATTATTATTATTTATGACACTTTTCCAGTTTATTGCAATTCAGATGAAACTAATGCAAAAAGACGCATCATGAATTCCAACTCCATACAAATTACTTCTCAGATTCATCGCAATACAGAGTTATGATGATTTTGCTTCAACCTAGTCATATTTTTCCCTCTTTGATAGAGATTAACTTAAACTCCCATCTGGGTTTTTCACAAACAGCATTGGGAGATCGATAAAAGGATGAGAAGCTATGGATATCAGGACACTAACCAAAGACGCATACAACAAGGGCAATGACAAAAAGGTGAAACCAGAAGACAAAAAAAACCCAGAACTTATTCATGGCCCCATTGGAATCATGAACTTATAGAAGAAAAAATCACAAAAATAGCCACTTATAGAAGACAAAAATCACGAACTGGAGAAGAGAATCACGAGCTTGAAGAAGTGGAACAAGTTTTTGGAGGGAGGCTCGAAGAAGTTTCAGATGTCGAAGAAGGAGAAGTTTCGAGAGGGAGGCTCGAAGAAGTTTCGGACGCGAGAAGGAGAAGTTTTGGGAGGGAGGCTCGAAGAAGTTTCAGTCGTCGAAGAGGAGAAGTTTCGAGAGGCTTTGAAGGATAAATGTGCCTTGAAGAAGAATAGTAATTCGTTGAAAAAATAAAGATAGGTAGAGAGGAGTTTTATCTGTTCCTCATATTTTAAGAATAGATATTCCTGATGTTTATTTATTCGGTGTTTTGTATCTAACCAAACACAGGTTTAATAACATATTAGGAATACGTTAGGAATAGAATTGCTATTCCATTAAACCAAACACCCCATGAGTAGTACATTCATCTTAAGGTAAATCTAATTCAGAACATGACCAAAATAAACATCACTTTTGTTTATGCTTTTAATGTTGCATCTTAAAGAAAGCCTTTTAGTAGGATATCACCTTGTTCACAATTTTTTCTATCATTCCTTGTCCTATACTAGGTGTTTTGATAGCACCATGTTCTCCGATAAGTCAGAAGGCCACCACTTCTCGAAACATAATTATAAAGACCAGTCTTAAATGCCATTTTGTAATTCTTTTCCAAAGGAAAGCTCCTTAGAAAGACAAAGCAAACCTATTTTTGCCTCATCTCAAAGATTCCAAATCCTTTTTCTTTAAAACAATTCAGAGCAATACCTTATTGTAATACGGTGTATAAGATCATTTAAAAGATGCTTTTCATAAGGCTCAAGAAGATTCTAAAAGGCATTATCAATCTTAGCTAAAATGCTTTAATTCAAGGTCACAATATAGGGGACAGTATCTTATTAACTTAAAAATTTTCAAGAATTACCATAAGAAGAAATATATCGAAAGCTGTACTTTGAAAAATATTTTTCTATAGCTTTTGATTTGGTTAGTTAAGAGTTTCATCTTAACATCTTTTGGACTTCCCTCTCCTTTCATTAGATGGTTATAACAATTTGTCTTAACAATATCTTTTAGTTTTTTGGTCAATAAAGAACTGACTCAACTCTTTAATAAAGTCAAGGGCATCATCCTCTCCCCATATCTCTACTATATGTATTGAAGCTCTCAATCGAGCAATGGATAAGAACATTGAATAGGAATGGAAGTTTAATTATCATTATAGAGGAAAAATACTTTATCTATTGAAATTATTTTTTGTAGATGATCTTTCATTGCTTTATAAATCCAATACATACTCAATCAATATGCTTTAGAACTCCACACAAAAATTCAACAAATTGCATGTCTATTAACTAAGGATAACAAAAGTAGCTTTTTTATTTGTATTGGAATTGCAAATATAACTAAAGAATTTTCATTATTATCAGAATTCAAACACCTAGAACTTCCTTGATAGTACCTTGCCATCCTAATAACAGTAACCAAGATCCATTTTAAAGACTGTCTACCCCTCTTTTGAATCAATTCACAAAAGGGTTGGGCACTAAAATAGTGGTTTTTTATTATTTATAAAGAGACTGCATAGTCGTTGGGTTGAATATCCTACTTATCTAGTAGAGCTCTCATCTTTTTCTCTCTTTAATCATATAAATGCTATCGAAAGAATGCTCAAGAATTTCATTTACGATAGTGAGAAGAATGATGCTTCAGGTAATAATATTAAATGGACTAATAAATGATGCTTCAGGTACCAAGGAGGGCTAAGTATAATTTCAATCAAAACTATGAGTATATTGCATCGTATTTGAGAGAATATTGAAACTTTTTACATAACAAAAATTGTTGTGGATTTAGTGGACTCACACTCAATTTCTAAAAGGTAACAATATATGGAAATTTGAAACCAAAACCAACAACTCTAAGACTCTCAAAAAAATTCTAAATCTAAAATACAATATATGTAATGACCTAAAGAGAAAAGTAGGAAATGGTAAAAAATATTCGTTTTGGTAGTACAATTGACATTGCCATAGACCTCTCTATAACTACTAAAATGTTCAAACATTAATGGAAAGTATGGAAAAATTAGTTAATGTAATAGCTATCATTCAAAGTGATGGTTGTACATGGCTCATATTCAACTTAAGAAGATTTTTTTATATATGGGACAATCTTTTTAGTTACAAACCTAAGCTAGACATTGAAGAAACAATTATATAGTTAAGGCACAATTCTTACAAGATCTTCACTAATAACCATGAAATATTCCTAGAAAAAGTTGATCTAGTTCCTTAATAACTTGCTTAAAGCCTCATTTATCCTTTTGTTAGCAATAAATCAAAGGCTTAAAACAAAAGACAGATGTATTACCAATTACTTAACTTATGTCTTATGCATCCAAGAGAATAACTCCCGCAGTCGCTTATTTTTAAATGTCAATATTCTATATCTTTATGGAATAAACTTCTATTTTTTTGCAACCTGGACTGTAACAAGGATTAATGGATAAACATAGATGATTCGGTAGAAAAACTTAATCTTATAGCAAAAGATATCTAACAATTTCCAAGCTAGCATTCATTATTCTTAGCCTTATATATTCCATATGAAGATAAAGAAATCATACTTTTCAAGAATGCATATACGGACCTTCCATTTAATTCAAAGAGTCTTTTTTAGATAAAATAAATTGTATTGACTAAAGAGATCAATGGAAAGATAATTGATGTAATGGAAACCAAATAGACTATCCCATAATTGCTAAAACCTCATAATGGTGTTTCTTAATTTCATTGATCTTGGTTTAAATAGTTAAAGTCATCAAGAACTTTTTTATAGCTAGTATTTCAACGTTCATCTCTTGTTAGAGCCATAGTTTCACTTTTTTAGGTGTTATTTTTGCTATATTACTATTATATACGTAACAACAATTATTTAAAGAACATACTATTAAAAATAAAAATTTGATCATAAAATGAGAAAATTAAGCAAAAAATTAAAACTTTGAAAAAAGAAATAGAAAATAAAGTTTGTGTTTAATGCTTTTTGGACTAAAAGCAACATATTATACTTATCTTATAAAAAATGAATAAAAACCAAACCCTTTCCTCACCATTTTCTTTCTACTCCTCCCTGCCCCATTTTTCTCTCAATCTCTCTCTCTCTCGCTGAGTGCATTAGCGTCCTCTCCTTCTAAATCAAGAAAAAGACTTTTTACCTTAAAGCCTTACATACTAAAATCTATAAGAAAAAGGCTTCCATCTTTGATTTAATTTGAGCGTGTCGTTCTTGTATCCTATAATGCTTTCTATTAATATTATTTATGTCTTGTTTTAAAAGATATCTAAAAAGAATAGATAATGATATAAATAAAGGATTAAAATATATACAAACAATAGACGAAGTAGGGTATAAGAAAATTAAAAAAAACAATATTAAAATAAGAAACTTAATAATAAATCATAAATAAATATGAATGTTACAATTCTATTAAAAATAAGAGTTAAGGTTCAATAAGATAACTAACTTTTATTTCATTCAAATACTGTAAAGCATTAAGACTAGAGGGGTTTATGAAAAGAAAAAGAAAAAAAGGAGCTTTATATGAGGGTTAAAGTATTTTGAGAAATGGAAAAAGAATTTTATTATGACTTTTGAAGAGGAGATTAAGTTGTCTGAGTTTTAGTAATATGGAAAGGTCTTAAAATGGAAGGGGTTATTAAGAATTTTATTATGTAAGGCTTTAAACTGGAAGGATTTTTCTATATTTAAAAGAAGGGAATGTCAATGCACTTAAGAAGAGATAAAGAGAGGGGGAGTAGAAGAGAAGAAGGTGAGGAAAGGGATTGCTTCCCCCTTGCATTAAGTGCCCTTTTATAGGTATATTAATGTCTATTTTAGTAATTATAATATAAAGAATCATGCATGTTGATAGATGCATAATTAATCATAATTTTACCTCATATCTGATGTGTTTTTGCTTGATTTTTTATACTTTTATTGTATATTTGGTACTTAATGTACTTCAAGTGTGTTTATAGGTTATAAATGCTTTTGCAGACTTAAAAAAGAAGAATTCAGATGACAAGATGGATAAAACGAAGAATTGAAGCCTAGAAATGATGCACAACCATGCATCATGGTCTTGCACTTGTCCAAGCCATGCACAATTGTGATTTCAAAGGTTTTTGGACATACACGATTTGATACACGACTGTGTACCAAACTGTGTAAGTCTCAAAAACCATAGCTTTTAATATAAAAAGACGTTTTCAGTGGCTAAGGAAAAAGAAGACTTTGGGAGGTGATTTCTAGACGTGAAGTCATTCTCTAGGAGCGATTTTGGTCCAAAGAAGCAGAAAATGTGAAGAAATCATCAAAAGATCCATCAAAATACAATATCTATTAAGTGATCATTTCACCACAAAAGCTTAAGCTGTTGTGTGAGGCCAATTTAGTTAGTTTTATATATTTGCTAACACACCCCCTCAAATGAAAGCTCTTTGGGCTTGAAACTTACACAAGCCCACTCTACCTTGTGCTGAATTAATTTGATGATAAATAGGTGGGTGGTAGGATTTGAACTTAAGATCGTTTGGTCATAAAGGCTCTGATACCATGTTAAGTGACCGTTTCACTACAAAAGCTTAAGCTGTTGTGTGAGGCCAATTTAATTGTTCTTATATATTTGCTAACAATATCAAACTTCTACATCACAAGAACATTCGATAGAAGACAACCAGTGAGATCTAGAATTATGATTCCATTGTTTTCGATTCATATTTATGTTTATGTATGTTTGATTTCATATTCAATTATGTGTAATTAAATGTCCAGTTAGTATTTAGGTTAGATGAACCTTATGTTAATACTTTAATATGATTTGATTCTTTTATTAATGCAATTAGTTGTTTGATATGTTGTGATTTGATTACATGTTTTATTTATAGACTAATAACCTGAGGATCTTATACCATAATCTTATTTCATATGCAGAGATTGAGAAATCATAGTGTGAATAGATCTACTATAATTAGAAGGAGCTTATTGCAAACCTAGAGATAGGTTGACATAAATCTTTCGGATTAGGTTCAAACCTAATAGAGGGACTCATAAATCGGTAATGCAATACGATAAGATTTAACCTGAATAATTCAGTTAGAGACTTTAGGATTAGTTGTCAGTAAACTCAAGGTTATCTATTAGCATACTATAGGAGCCCAATGGTCTAATACGTCAACAAAACAATTGCATAATAAAAGATCAATCTTTTAAGGGTTTCAGGGAATTCAAACCTAAATATTAATAACGATAGTTTTCTGGGTGAATTCCACTGTCTTTATATTCATTATCGTTTCATATTTCTTTAATTGTTTTAGTTTTTATTTTCTTTTTATTAAAAATTTAAAATCAATCCTTAGGCTAGAAAATAAGGGAAGGGTAAGTACTGGTATTCGTCGTCTTCATAGGATCGACCTGAACTTGCCACTACTAGCTACAGCTACATCAAGCACTTGTAGTTATTACATAATTGACTAACTCGTAGAATAGGTCAATCAAGTTTATGGCACTATTGTCAAGGACTTTGATATTAGGAAAGCCTGAATGTTATTACTTTAGTCATTTTTATTTTGTTTTGTTTTATCTGTGTTTTTATTTTATTTTTTGTATTTCTTTTCTTTTATTTTAATGTATTTTTGACTTATTAATTTAATTATCTTTTGAATTTCTTTATTTGATCTTGAGTTTGTGGTTTATTATAAGAATTACGATTCATTCTCATAGCCACAATTCACAATAGAAGCATGGAGCAGATGAGACTTTTATGGGAGCCATAATATATCTTCGCAATCTATAACATCACTATATGGGAGAGTGAAGTGTTCTCATATATTTTTGAAGGCTCGACTGATATGTAGACAATGTAGCAACATTGTTGCACTTATCACTACATTCATGAATGTTGAGCACCAACACATAAATGGGAGCAACCTAACACGTATAATGAAACTTATGGTGCAGTGTACAAGAATAGCTACAATTCAAAGTAAAGCAACTCTTATACTTATCGATGGAATGATTACACTCTAGCTGGATATTTACAACACCAAGCATCTCCATGTAACGAGCCAACTCTGGATGAAAAATTAATAGAAATCCTTGCTGAAATGAAAGTTAATCGACACAAATTCGAGAGTTAAGAAAAGACATGGGTTAGCTTCATAAATGGAGGGACAATTCAAAACGAACTTCCAGAAGAAAAAAAAAGTATTACAAATAAACTAATGGAATGCCTTACTAAGAGAGTGGCTAGCCAATGTGAATTTAATGAGGGATTTTCTTTACTTACATATGATGAGAGTATAATTTAAGTTTCCAACCATCTCAGAGTGAAGAAGAGATAACAGTCAATTTCATGAATGAAGACACATTTCAAGAAGGCGAGGAGGTAATTGTTCTTCTGAAAAATATGATGACCAGGTTTATTTAAGATTCAAACATGAGGCATCAGGAAAGAGAGGCTCGTATACAAAACATGGTGAATTGAATCTATGAATTAACAATGATATTATCCAATAAACAACTAGGGAGTTTGCCTAGTCCTAATGAAACAAATCCTAACGAATTTAGAATGGCAATCACCCTTAGTAATGAAGATGAGCTCTCAAAAGAAGAAGAGGAAGAGGAAGCAAGTATATAGATAAATTAATGAAACTCCTAGTTGACATGAAATATGAGAGATGCGAAATCAAGAGAGAAGGAAAGGCAAGGATTGGCTTCATAATTAGAGTGACGTTATAGGAAGAGCTTTTAGAAGAAAAAGAAGTCTCCATCCAAGAAGGAAAAGTAGAGGAGTCACGGAAGGTAATTGAAGAAAATGAGTTAGAAACCTCTATCCAGGAGGAAGAAGAACAATGGATAAAGGTGGTTAAGGAAGAACTAGTGTTAGAACCCACTTGCTGGAATCCAACTACTTAAACCTAAACTGTCATAACTTGTGCTCTTAACTCCGATTTGGACAATTCATACCTTCCCGAAAAGATAAGAAGATAATCTACATTTTTTCGTGAAGAATGCAAAAATCAGATCAGTTTCCAGGAGGGTGAAAAAGCCTCCTAAAGGTACTGCAAATTTTAATGGTTACATCAGTAACTGAAACCTCTCCATTCTCATAACTTCTAATCCCTAGCTCCAATATGTGCATACTATACCTCCTTGGAAAGCTAACAAGATGCTCTACAAATCTCATTAAGGATGCTAAGGCTAACTCCATCATTAAAGGAGGTAAAAACTCACTTGAATGGACTGCTCCTAAAATGTCCAATGTAACAGTAACATGACTAAATGAACAGTGACTGAATGTGTTCTCAAGCTTATAACTTTTTAACCCTAAGTCCAAATGAGACAAACGATATACCCTTGGAAAGCTATGAACTTCTACTATAATATTCATGAAGACTACTTGACCCAATTCAAACCTTAAGAGGGACAAAAACTGAAGTGAAGTTCTGTCAAATTTTAGGAAAATTTGACAGCACTTCCCTTGAAAATGCAACTAACCAATCTTCAATTCTAACACCTCAACCTGCATAAAACTCAACATCCAATCCTTATATAACATAATTCAATCTCAATTGCATCTCTAAGTGCAATCCAAGGCAGCTACGACACTCTTAGCATCTAAA
>JAOTAY010000007.1:2568728-2586210 GCA_025629805.1 Erythroxylum baracoense | reverse complement strand
TTACAAATACACTTCATATAAATATTGATACAATTATGAAATAACCAATGAAATACATCTTTCCAATATATTATACTACAGGGGCATTTTTGTCATTAAACATTATTTTTTGTTCTGTCTATTGCAACCAAACACATTTCTGTCCTGAGGACGGGGACATTTTCCTCTGTTCTGTCCATCGCAACCTAATACCTCACTTTCTCTAATTTTTGTTCTGTTCCGTCTTCAGATTTCTGTCTCATCCCGCCTCTGCATGTTGAAGACGCTAACCAAACAGACAGTATCATTTCCTATTTCTTTAACTGTTTTAGCTTTTATTTTCTTTTCATTAAAAATATAAAATCAGTCCTTAAGCTAGATAATAGGGGAATGGTAGGTACTAGTATTCATAGTCTTCGTGAGATTGACCTTTACTTACTAGTACTAGCTATAGCTACACCATGCACTTATTATATAATTGACCAACTCGTGAAATAGGCCAATCACATGCTTTAACATATCTTTGGTTTTAGCTTTTGGAAAAGTAACTTGCAAGCTTTAGCTTCAGGTAAATTATCTTCTAGGCTTTAGCTTTTCATAAAGCATCTTGCAAGCTTCTTTCAAACTTCTATCTTTTGTGGCTTTATTTTTATCTATTATTATTTTAAAGATTTATGCAATTTTTTGCTTAATATTTTTCTAGGTCCCTGGATTGGGGTTATGGCAATTTTATTTCTTATTATCTAGGCCTAAATCTACTTCTTTATTATTCTTTACATTTGAAATAAGCAAATTTTTAAAAATTATTTCATTATTTTGAAATATTTTTCTTCAATTTTAGATCCAATCAGGAGGGAATTGGCTTTCTACATTTGTTGGAAAAATATAGTAGGTTCATTTATCTTTTGATTAATGGCCTTGGTGTTTTAGGGTAGCCATTCTTCCATAGCCTAAGGTGAAGCTTTATGTTTTTGGGTCAACTCACTAAACCATAACTTTGAACCTTCTTATCAAAATATAAACATTTGGTTATTGATCTTGCTTATAATCAATTAATCATACGTCTATAATACCACCTAAAGGATGAATAACTTTTAGATGAATAATAAAGATGGAGGAAGCAGATCCTCGCAATATTTATATTGTTACTAAGTTTTATAAATACTCTTAGTATATTTTGGGTATTGAACTACATCGTTTTAAGTAACTTATGAATGGGAAGGGAAAGACAAACATAGATCCAGTGTTGAAAAAGAACAATCATAAATGATGATTTTTTATGTTTGATATTAGGAAGGTACCAAACCAAGCTTGATAGTAGTCATAATAATTATAATTGGGACAATATGAAAGATTTGGTGAAAATTGAGCTTCAAACATTTTAGTTTTCTATAGTTTATGTCCTTACTCTGTAGGTATATGACTTTATTAATTTTACAAGTTGAGTAAATAGGAGTAGTTTCGTCGAGCTTAACAAAGGGTGCTTTCCTTTTACAAAGTCAGTTTCCTCTAAAATATGCAAATGGCATATTTGGGATTTTGACAAATCTCATGGTTTATAATATCATCCTTTGAGGAACAATCACTAATTAATTTGAAAAGGTTAACATTATAAAAATCATTCTCAACTGTTAAAATAGTTTGAAAAGATTGTTGGTATTAGAGTTAAGGTTATTATGAGGAATAAAGATCTAATAAAATTTTCATCCTAAAAATATTAGTTTTTATTAAAGGTAAGTGATCCTAGTATAAGTCCTTTATAGCATGTAAACTTGTTGGTTAGCTTAAAATCATACAAAAGGAGAAATTTATTTTTCTTAAAAATATATTTCTTTACAAGAACCAATGTTATTTCTAATACTTCCACCCCTACTATAAATAAAAAGATTGTTAATAGTGATAAAATAAGAAACAAAAATCTTTAAAAAGAATCTATAAACAATTGAGAAATTCCTAAAGTACAAAAAAACCAAATATATCAATCAACAAAGTTTAACTTTATCAATCAACAAAGTTTGACTTCTTCTAGCAAATAAATTATACTATTTTAATAGAAGAAACACATACCTTTCTCTAGACCTTTTGAAATTATCCATTTATTATCACAAAATTCCATGGATAAATACAAAGATAAAATTTTTAACTATATTCATATATGATTAGTATAGGTAGGAATAAATCCATTAACCGAGGAATAATTAAATACTTCAATAATAATAATATTTTAAGATGTTACATTTTGTGACTTCTAAAACTCTTTTATAAGTTCTATAGAATCTAATCTTTTAGAGGCCCCATTTCTCTTGATTATGATAAAGCAAACATACGCAAGAGTGGGGGGTGAATTATGCGTGACTAAAAAAAATTTTTCAAGTTACTTTCAGTTCAAGAAGTAATGATAGGAGCCTATCAATAGTTAAAATAGTAGGAGCCTGTTATGCGATAGGATCTTTTTTTAAACGAAAGGAGCCTGTTAAACAAAAATTCCTGTTAAAAACAATTTGAAACAAAAGGCTCATGTTAAAACTGAAAGGAACCTCTTTAAAGTTAAAAATAGAAAGAGCCTGTTAAAAGTGAAGGAGCCTCTTGGTGAAATAAACATACACATAATATAATGCAAAAATGTAAAAGTTAAGATAGAAGAGAAGAAGGACACAGTCAATTTATGCTAGTTCGGCTTATAACTCAAGCCTACGTCCAGTCCTCAAGTATCCAAATTGAAATTTTAATTATAAAAACGAGTAGTAATTTGACGAGCCTCTCTAAGCTCACAAGTTAATATTTTTTATGGTTCTCTAACCTTCCAAACTAGTAGTATTTAGCTAGCCTTTATAAGCTCTTAATAAAAAATGAGGTTTGCTCGATATGAGCTACACTGATCCCTTTTAAAAATATTTTCACTTTCTAAAGAACAAAAGATTTTTCAATGATATCACTTTCAAAATAATTGATGCTATAACTATATTTCAAAAATCTGATCTCTGTGTTCGCAAAAGTAGTGACTCTTCTTTAAGTACTTATTTCTTTCAACTAGTCGTTGCTTCACTTTCATCCTTCATTAACTGGATGGTTTTAATTTCTAATAACTTCGATGTCATTTTTGCTAAAAATCTTCCAGTGATCATACGGATAATATACGACCTTCCTAATAAGTAGGATCCTTTCGGATAAACTATTTTTTGATAAGGTAAGTTCATAAAGAAGGTTTATGCAAGAAGGAAAGCAATTATTCCAAGATTTTATTTCCTTTTAAGAATTATACTATTGTTTATATATAACGAAATAAATCCAATTTGAATTTTGAAATATTATAAGGTTATCATCAAAATTGCTAAGAAAAAACCTTGAGCTAACAATCTCCCCCTTTTTGATGATAGCAAGCAATAATAGATAAAATTTTCAAAATTCAAAAAGATAATGGATGATTTTGAAAAATACCTCAGACTTTTATATGTTCAGACATGATTAAAAGGAGCTTGCCTCTTAAGAAAGAAGCCTATCAATTATTTATCACATATTTTCATAGAAAAATCAATCATAGATATAATCAAGGTAGAATCGAGAAATCATATCATATATATGCAAAAATATGTCCACGTAAGCTCTCCCCCTTTTTCATTATCAAAAAGACAAAAAATAAAGAAATGAGGAGAAAATAAAAAATTTGACACAGTCAGGAAGAACTTCTCCTAAGGAGAATTCGTAGATCCAAGATTTGGTTTTGGAGGCTGTCAATATGTCTGTGCATGTGATCCTGGTTAGAGCGAATTTCCCTCAATAGTTGAAGAAATTGATCATTCATGCTATTTTTGTTCTGAAGGCAATAAGATTCTATTGCTTTAGTGTAGCACCTACAATTTCTGGCATCCTTTCAGACCTCTGCTCTAAAGCAGGACCCAAGAGGCCAGCTACTCTTTCAGCTTTCTTCTCCACCGAGATATTTCCTTCAACTTATACCTAAACTGATATGGAATGGAGGAATGAAACTTTCTATCTTCATAACATGTCATATTGTCAAAAAAGACGCCAAAATAGGCAAAGATCATGATCATCAGCATTCCATAAGGTAGACCTCCAGTAGTGTTCTTGTGGCTTCCCTTGTCTACCATGAACTTAAGGATCATTACTGGGAGATTCATTTTGTTTCCCTTTAGTAGATTGTATATCATATAGGTATACAGGAGACTGCATCTTTCTACTGAGTTACTTCTTGGAAAAATTGAGGTAGCTGATATTGATGTAAGGCATCTAGGCAATAGATCCAAATTTCTACACATTGGTCTCCCTTCATAGGAATTTTTAGTATGCAAACATATAAAGTCTACAACTTCTTCTGGATCAATGTCAACGATGTTCCACTTGTGACGTGGAATATTAGTTTTACCAACTAGAATGACACTCAGAATGTTCCATAGGATTTCTTTTGTAACCAAGATCTCACACTCACGTACCCACGATATGATTGCAAACTTCCCATCTATTTCCTCTCTTCTTATATGTGTGTAAAACCTCCTCATCAATTCATCACACATAGTTTCGTCCAAATTTAAAATTTTTTCCTAAACAACAGCATAAAAGAAAGGTGAGATAAGAATACCTATATCATCGAATAAGTTAGGAGGAAAGATGCGTCCTGCTACCAATTTTCTCTTTTTGTAACACATCTAGTATCATTCTTTTGCTTCCATTGATTGGAATAACTTTATTAGTGCTGACATTTGTCCCTTCTTTTATATAGCAGTTTTCATTTTCTTCGATCTTTTTCAGTTTAGAACTTCATCAAAGAAAGGTTTTTCATAGAAAATCTCATTTTTAGCAATAGGGTCCTCAAGATTTTCTTCAACTATAGGTGTTTCAGCCATAGGCCCTTTCCCTTTTGTTATTTCTTCTCTTTTCCTTTTCCTTGATTCTTCTTTTTTTGCTTTAACAGTTTCTTTTTATAGAGCTTGTTTTGCAACAATTCCTATGGTCCGTGGTCTTCTTTCCAACTGAGAAGGTTCTTCGTTTGAACCATCATCATTTATTGCCCAGTGCACTTCAGGAACTTTCTTTTCTTCAGAACTAGGTTTAGGAATTGCGGAAGTTTTTGGAGTAGGAATGGGTAGGGTGAGAATCATTAGATGTAATCTCACATTTTTCAGTAACTCTCCCTTACTGAAAGTCTCTTCTTCTTCTTCACTTTCTTCTTTTTTTCTTCTTCTTCTTTTTCTGAGTTAGAAGCATAAAGTTTTTCGATTATTTCTTCTTTTTCATATAAAGAGGAATTAGAATAATATGGAGACAACATAGTAACAATCTTCCTTTTCCTATATTTTAGGGTCTCCTGATTAGGTATTTCTGAAGTTTGGAGCTTTGAAGAGATAGAAATAGGTTTAGTGGAAGAGTCCAGATAACCTACTATAGGAGACAAAGATGAGGAATCAGAAGCAAAAGTTTGTTCATGACGAGATGTTTCATCATGGCTAAAAGTTGAAGCCAAAAATTTCTTCTATCCTTTTGATTTCGTTCTTGCTATTGAAGATTGTTGGGAAAAGAAAGTTAGGAAAATGAAGAAAGTTTGGATTCAGAAAGAAGGAACACAGAGAAAGCAGAGAGTTAGGGTGCAAGAGAAGTGGCACTTCTTAGAAAGATAATGATTATGATTATGAAAATAGGTAGTAGTACACGTTAAAAGAGGGAGTGTGATCATTTGCTTTTCTTTTGTCAATCACATAAAGATAGATGTCAGAACAGTGTGTGCATTTTAAAAACTGAAACGACACCATGAATCATTTCCTTTTAGGATACATGTATCTTGCTTTGTTAAAGTGAGAGAAGCCTTCTAAAATTAAAAGGAGCCTATTAGACTGAGAAAGAGTTTCTAAAGGGAACACAATAAAAGGAGCCTACAAAATGCAATGACAAGTAACAGAGAAAATTCATACAGAAATAATATTAGAGAGTTTGCACATACCAAGCTTTTTTCTTAACACGCAAAATCTATCTTTAGAAAGTGGCTTAGTGAAAATGTCAACTACTTGATTTTTAGTATTAACGTGCAAAATATCAATGGTTCCTTCTAAAACATATTCTCTAAGAAAATAATATTTGGCTTCTATATGCTTAGTCTTAATATGATACACAGGATTTTTAAAGAGATTAATAGCACTAGTATTATCACATAATATAGGAGTATGAGAAAAGTTTAGAGAAAAATCTTGTAGTTGATGCTTCATCCATGAGATTTGAGCACAACAATTGGCAATTGCTATGTATTCCGCTTCAGTTGTTGAAAGCACTGTGTAATTTTGCTTCTTGCAGGACCAAGATACTAAACATACTCCAAGAAATTGACAATGACCACTTATGCTTTTTTAGTCAACTTTATTACCTGCGTAATCTACATCACAATAGCCAACTATGTCAAATGAATCAATTTTTGGATATTATAGTCCAAAATTTATAGTTATGTGGAGATACCAAAAGATTCTTTTGACTGCTTGAAAGTGGCTCTCTTTTGGATTTGATTAAAAGCATACACAAAGACACCACTAAGTATAATGTCCAGTCTTAAGTTTGTAATAGTATTGATCCAATCATTCCTCTATATTTTGTCTCATCCGTAACATTGCCTTCTTCGTCTTTATCAAGTTAGTTCTAGTGTACATAGGAGTACCCATTAGTTTAGCATTCTCAAAGTGATTTTTTATTAAGTTCCTTTGTGTATTTGTCTTTGACTAATAAAGATTCCTTTTTATTTTTTTCTAATTTGTAATTCGAGAAAGAATGATAATTCTCTCGTCATGCTCATTTCAAACTCCCCCTATATTAATACTGAGAATACTTCACAAAAGGATGGATTAGTAGCATCGAATATCATGTAATCAACATAAATTTATACTATAAGTAGATCATTCTCCTTTTTCTTCATAAATAAGGTTTTATTGACCTTTCCTCTTTTAAAGTTGTTCTCAAGAAGAAAGTTACTTAACCTCTCATACCCATGCTCGAGGAGCCTGCTTTAAGCCATACAAAGCTATGGTTAACTTCATAACGTAATTCAGATGGTTTTCATCTTCAAAACTTGGAGACTGCTTAACAAATACGTCTTCGTTAATGTAAAAATTTAAAAATACACTTTTAACATCCATTTGGAGCAACTTGAAATTTCTATAGCATACAAAGGCAAGTAAAATTCTAATAGATTCCAATCTGGCAATAGGGGCATAAGTTTCATCAAAATCAATACTTTCCTGTTGATTGTAACCTTGAGCTACAAGTCTAGCTTTGTTTCTTACCACCATACCATTTTTGTCAAGTTTGTTTCGAAGTCCTAATGATTGACTTATTTGAGGACGAGGAACTAGATTCTAGACTTTGTTTTATCAAATTGATTCATTTTGTCTTTCATGGCTGAAACCTAGTTTTCATTAGCAAGGGCCTCATCAACAATCTTTAATTCTATTTGTGAGATGAGAGCAATAAAATTATTTTCGAATGATGATCTTATTCTTAGACTTTTAAAGGGGTATCCCAGAATGTATTGATATGTATCTTGACCTCCATTCTCTCTGTGTTTTTTGTTGCATAGGCTCCTGCTGTGATGAAGGAGCCTGCTCTGTTCTAGCTTCAGAGGGACTTCTTGATTTTTTAATTTCGAAGGTGTTGTAATTAGAGTCTCTAGTGTATTTTTAGGAACCAGGGGGATGCCCTTCACCATCTAAATCAGCTGATATTGTCATCGGTAGTGCTTCATCCAAAACCACATGTATTAATTCTTCTATTTTCCTTATTCTTTTATTATAAACTCTAAATCCTCTTCTCGTATTACTGTAGCCCAGAAAAATAGATTCTCTGACCTCACATTAAACTTTCCAAGGTTGTCTTTTCCATTGTTTAGATCAAAACAATTGCAGCCAAAAGCTCAAAAGTAAGTAACATTTGGTTTTCTTCATTTCCACAGTTCATCTTCTTCAGAATAGGTCTTATGAGACATCTGTTGAGTATATAACATACCGTGGATATAGCTTCTGCCCTATATTCATGAGGTAGTCCACTTTCACAAAGCATGGTCCTGGCCTTATCAACCAAAGTTCTGTTCTTTCTCTCTACAACTCTATTTTGCTGAGATGTCCTTGGACAAGAGAAGTTGTGAGTTATACCATTACTGTCACAAAATTCTTCAAACTTTTTGCTGTCGAATTCTCCTCCATGATCGCTTCGAATTGAAGTAATGCAATATCTTTTTTCGATCTGAATTTTTCGATAAAACATCTCAAAAACTTCAAAAGCATCATCCTTATTTAGTAAAAAGTAAACCCATGTAAATCTAGAATAATCATCTACTAAAACAAAACTGTAATGTTTACCAACAAAACTTTGGGTCCTAATAGGACCAAATAAATTCATGTGCACAAGTTCAAGTGGTTAGCTAGTAGACACAAAATTTTTAGGAGGAAAGCTACTTCTGACTTGTTTACCTTTTAAACAAGCATCACAAACCTGATTGCTTTTGAACTTAATAATAGATAGTCCTCTTATTAGCTCATTTTGGATAATTTTGATAGAATGCTCATGATAACATGTCTAAATCTCCTATTCCAAACAAACAAATCCTTTTCTAAAGAGACAAAACACTTAGTATTTAGTAAGGACATATCTTCCAGTTAAGTACAATATATTTTATGATTTTTAGGACCAATAAACACAATAATATCATTATTAATTTTGATAATTTCACAATGAGATGCATAGAAAATGGCTTTGTAACCCTTGTCACATAGCTGACTCACACTTAATAGGTTATGTTTCAAACCATCAATAAAGAGAACATTATCAATAGAGGTAGAGTCAGAATCACCAATTTTTCCAACTTGAGTGACCTTTGCTTTATTTTTGCGTGCAAAGACAACATTACCTCTGTCTTTCCTTTCAATATAATTGAAATGCAATATTTCACTGTCATATGTCTTGAATAGCTGCTATCAACTATCCATTGATTTTCTCTTATATCTGTTTTGAAGCATATTTGCAAAAAATATTATCTCATTTTTGGTACCCAAAATTTTTTTGTGTCCTTTTAGGTTAGTAGCTTGACCTTTCGGTCTCCAAATATATGTTTGAGATAATTTTTCCATTTTACGAAAGTTACGAGAATCACTAATGTGACCATGTCTACCATAGTAAAAGAACAAAATAAATGAGTGAGAATTAATATAATTTCTACCATATATCAGGTTCATGCTATTTTTACTACAACTACTGCTGGATTTGACAAAGAAATTTTTGTGCGGCTTGATATTGTTATTTTTATTGTATCCTATTTTTGCCTTACAAAAAATTCATTTATTGTTACCAAGCAATGCATAAAGATTCTTCCTTCCATCAACGAAATTTTCCATATCTTTCTCTAGAGAAAAAATATTTCTAGCATTTTTCTTCCTTTCAAGTTCTAAGGTGGTGACTTTTTCTTCTAACTGTCTCATCTTTCATAATCATTTTTTAGCAACGTATTTTCTAACTTGGCTATTCTTTCTTCCAATACTTCCTTTTCAAAGACCTTTTGCTTATACTCAACTTCGAGAGACATATTCGTGGTAGTCAGATTCTCATTCATTGATTCCAATGATTTAATCTTACTTTTGATAGATGCATCATTGCTCTTGGACTTCTCTCAATTTCTTTGAAATATTTCACTATCAACCTTTTGTACTAATTATACAATTCATGATATGCATTTTTCAATTTTTCAACTTTTCAACTTCAATATCAGAGTCAAAATAGTATACCTCATTGTCTCCTGATTCAGCTATGAAGTAGATGTTATTAACTTCCTCAAGTTCATCTTCTTCAAAGCTTTCAAAATCCTCGTCAGACTAAGCTACAGTCATAGATTGCTTTCTTGGTTTCCTATTCTCTGTTTTATCCTTTAGAAGGAGAGGACATTAAGGTCTAGTATCCCCAAGCTTCTTGCAATGGTAGTATATGATTTGTGCATTGCCATTGCTGTTTCTACCTTTTGATAAAGGCATACTATTTCCATCCTTCTTATTTCCTTCTCTTTTCTTTGTTAACTTCTTTTTTTAGAAACATGTGTATTTTCTGACCATGAAGTACAATTCATCATCTCCATTTGTCTATAACTCAGTGTCGTTATCATTACCGTTTGATTAGTCAGTTGCTTTTAGTGTGATTCCTTTTCTGTAGGAGGGTCCTTCATCTCGCCTAAGCTCGGTTTCATGGATCATCAAATTTCCTCATAGCCAGTTGAGTAAGATAGTGTCTAGATCCTTTGTCGTTTCTAGAGCTATCACCTTAGTTCTCCATTCCTTTGGTAGTGACCTTAGAATCTTTGTTACAAACGCGGCATTAGGATATATTTTTCCCATATTCTTCAAGATGGTGATGATGTTGTTGAAACGTCTGAACAATTCATCTACGATCTCTCCCTGTTTTATGTAAATAGTTTCGTATTGATGTACCAAAATAGTTATTCTATGTTTCTTTACCCCATTTGTCCCTTTAAAGGTAACTGGAAGTATGTCCCACATTCCTTTTACTATAAATTATTATGATATCTTTTCATATTCTTCTGGAGACAATGCAGATATCAAGTGATGTTTTTCCTTAACATTTAGCTGTGTATTTCTTCTATCAGCTTCTGTCCATACTTTTACGTTATTGGAAGTGGGAATTGTAGCTCTAACTTTAATCGCTTACCATACTTCTATAACTATATAGTGGAGATATATTGTCATTCTCTCTTTCCAAAAAGAGTAGTTATTTCCATTGAAGTAAGGAGGCTTTAAGACAGATTGTCCTTTAAGACTTCTCAGATTGTTTGCCATGATCTATCATGTGCTGTTAAATGCAAAAAATGTGAAACCTCGCTCTAATATTAAAAGATTAAGCAAACACATGTAAGAGGGGGTGAATTATGTGTGACTAAAAAATTTTTTGCAAGTTACTTTCAGTTCAAGAAGTAATGATATGAGCCTGAAAATAGTTAAAACAGTAGGAGCCTGTTACATGATAGGATCTTTTTTAAATGAAAGGAGCCCATTAAACAAAAACTCATGTTAAAAACAATTTGAAACAAAAGGCGCCTGTTAAAACTGAAAGGAACCTCTTTGAAGTTGAACAAAAAAAGCCTGTTAAAAGTGAAGGAGCCTTTTGCTGAAATAAATACACACACATTATAATGCAGAAATATAAAAGTTACGAGAGAAAAGAAGGACATAGTCGATTAATACTGGTTCGGCTTATAACTCAAGTCTACGTTCAATCCCTAAATATTCAACTTGAGTATTTCACTATAAAAACGAGTACTAATTTGGCAAGCCTCTCTAAGCTCACAAGTTAATATTTTTCAAGGTTCTCTAACCTTCCAAACTAGTATTATTTAACTAGCCTTTACAAGCTCTCAACAGGAAATGAAGTTTGCTCGATATGAGCTACAATGATCTCTCTCAAAAATAATTTCACTTTTTAAATAACAAAATATTTTTCAATGATATCACTTTCAAAAGAATTGATCCTATAACTATATTTCAAAAGTCTAATCTCTGTGTTCGTAAAAGTAGTGACTTTTCCTTAAGTAGGCATTTCTTTCAACTAGTCATTGCTTCACTTACATCTTTAGTGAACTGGATGGATTTAATTTTGAATAACTTCGATGTCATCTTTGCCAAAAATCTTCCAGTAATCATGCAGCTAATATATGACCTTCATAATAAGCAGGATCCTTGCGGTAAACCATTTTTTAATAAGTTCATAAAATAGGTTTTTGCAAAAATGAAAGCAATTATTCCATGATTTTATTTCCTTTTAATAATGATACCATTGTTTATATATAAGGAAATAAATCCAATTTGAATTTTGAAATATTATAAGGTCATCATCAAAATCATTAAGAATAAACCTTGAGCTAACAAACTGATATCTAAACCTAACAATATCTCTTATGGACTATAAGTTACAAATAAAGACTCATAATTACAAGATATAAGATCGAGTCCTTTAGCATTAATATATAAAATTCATTATAAAGCTATAATATAACTTTCTCTTCTAAAGACTTAATACATATTCAACAGGGTAAAAGCGTATATTTATAAAAGGACTTAAAAGTTCAATCTTGTCGTGCCTAAATTAATTAAATAGGAAGATATAATTCTTCTTAATAAATGAATTCTTGAATGAGCAAGGGATTTTGCTTTGTATGTAACGTTTAATCCTAGTATTCAAATAAAAGAAATGAAAAAAATTTAAAAATGGTAAAGGAAAACTTTCTTTTAGTATAAAATCAATAAGCTCTAGGTTTAATGATAATGCCTCTACATCTATTATTGATTTAGGGATAATCTCTATAATTTCTTCTGTAATAAATATTTCTAGTAAAGACCTTCTAAGATCCTCAACTTTATATTCTAAGATCAAGTTTATAAGAAGTAAATTATAACTAAAATATTCTACAACCTACTTATAGGAACAATCAAAATAATAAACACCTTTCACCTCTAGTATCTCAAACGTTCTCATTAATAATCGAAAATGTAAATAACAAACTGTACGTATTATAGAAAGATTTTAAATTTAATAAATATTTGTATAAAAAATTCTATTTTTTCCATAATAAAGATTATCTATAGTTTTTTAATAAATTCTTAGAACAAAGAAAATAAATTCAAGAAAAGTATTATAATTTTATAAAAATAATAAAACAAATATTCTCTTTTTTGGTTGTTTTGAAATATGTTCACTAAAAATAGAATTTCTTTTTTAAATTGTTAATAATAATATAGTAAAAACTTAGGAAACTACGTAAGTTTAATCAAAAAACACCATATTTTATGAAATTAAACTTCCATATGAATAGAATATTGTTATAGCTTCTTTTCTCAAAATTAAACATGAAAGTGAAAGTACAAAGTCAAAAGATATTAAGAATATTATATGTCAAAATACAATACTAATAAATATTTACAAAATTTCTAGAATTAGAAAAACTTAGAAAATCCTAAAGTAATTATAAAGGATTTTGTTAAGTCCCTAATGTTCAAACTCCATTAAGTATCAAATAGTAATTAAAATCAATTTTAAAAAAAGATAGCGAAGAATTTTTTTATAAAAATATAAAAGAATTTCTTATACGTATACAAAACCAATTAAAAAGGATTGATTGATATAATTTTAAACTGCATATGCATGATGTAGTTGTAGCTAGTATTGGTAAGTACAGGTAAATCCACAAGGACTACAAGTACTAGTAATAGCCTCTTTCCTATTATCTAACCGTTGACGATTTAATTTAAAACTAAACTAAGCTAAAACTAACATAATAATGAATCAAGACAAATATGACACAAACTAAAACCTCTTTCTAGTTAAAACCTTTAAGATTACATTACATTGATTCATAAATTTCTCTATTAGATTTGACCATAATCTAGAGGATTTATATCAACCTATATTTATAATTTGTGTTAACCTTATCTCTAGGAATGGATTCTTATTTTAACTGGACCCAGTCGTTGCAACCTTTTTCACAAAGACTACGGGGAGCACTTTGAGCGTAAGCTCCCAATATGTGGGCTCTATGATCTAGAAGATTCGAGATCATGCTTCAACATCAGCTAACTCTCAAAACTATTAGGCTAAGCTGATATGCTCTAGTGCCTCCCATTCAATGCATTTGTCAGTTCTAAATATTTTATCATTAAGCCACTAAAACTACTCCTCGTAGGCCCACCCCGACGTTAAATAGTATCATCTCATGTCGCTTCTGTGGATATACTACAATCGAACACCTGGTGGGTAGCGAGCTCCACTTGGATCTCAAAGTGAATCCTCTTCCCTCTATCTCTTCCTTAGTCCCTTCTTTGCTTTTTATTGTAGCACGACTTTTGTCCTTCTCATCATTGTACTTGAAACTAAATAAAATGTGAGAAGCTAACAAATATAAATACGAACAAACCGCTTTTCTCCATACTTACTTCATATTCTCACTACGTTACGTAATTGCGAAAAACACACAATTAAAATTAAATTAAACTAAAGTTAAAGTAATTAATAAAATAATTAGAAAATCAAACTAATAAAAAATTAAAAAAGCAATTAATGAATAAAATTAATTTAAATATGCAATTACTAATGCAATTCCTAAAATTGAAAATTCAAGTACACAATTTAACAAATAAACCAACACTAAACAAAATTAAAAGTTAATTCATTCAAAATACTAAACTTAAATGAAATTAAACTAAGAAATAATATCTAAATACTAGAAAACAAAAAATTAAACCTAATTTAACAAAATCATCACAATTCATCATACAATGAGCAAATTTTGTGTACCTAAATAAAATTTCATCCAATTCTCATGCAATTCATCAAATTAATCTAATAATTCATACAAAAAAGGATGAAATTTAACTTTTAATTGAAAATTAAGTGCAAAAATTGGTGAAGTCACCTTAAGATGCAACAATGGAATATCCCTAATATATTGGGGATGAAAAACTCTAAAATTAGCTAAAAATACCTAAAATTTCAAATTTAATTCATGTAAAAGACAAGAAAAACTTGGGTCTTACAGAATCACTCAGAAAACACTGGGCTAGGGTAAAGAAGGGAGAGGCGCAGTAGATGGGTGGAGGAAGAGGGAGAGAAAAGTGGAAAAGAAGAAGAAAATTAGGGCTTTTAATGTGTGTCACAAACTTACACGATTAGTTACAATATGAATGTGTGACTCTAGACACCCGTGAGTGATTTTTTGCAAAGTTACACGATTACGTGATCATCTAAGTCACTGTGCATGTGCGACTTTTCACACAAGCGTGTGTTATAACATGTTCTAGAGAAAGTGAGATATATGGACATCTCCCATACTTGTGAAACTCACCATAAATGTGTTTGAAAACTTTTTAAAGCTACAAGTCTGTATATGGCCATGTCCAATGATCATGCAGGTTATACTAAAATCAAAATTTTGTATACCCAAGCATTTACATGGGCATGTGCATGACTGTGTATATCTGAAAAAAAATCCTCAAAACCTATTATCTCATTGTAAAGTGTTTGAAAACTTTTAAAAGCTCTAGGTTTATACACAATTGTGTCCAATAATTGTGTAGGTCATACTGAAATCAAATTTTTGTATACACGAGCATGTGCATGACTGTGTACCTAAAAATTCTTCAAAAATAATTTCATTCAAGGCCATAAATGTTAAAAATAATAATAAAATCTTAAACCAAAGCTAAAAGGTAAACAAAATAGCATAATCAACTCAAACAAAAATATCATAATTCTTAGGTTTCCTTTGAAGTAGTGCTTATTTAGTATCCTTAGCTTAATGTACCTATCATGTTCAAGGCATCTTAAAGAGATTAAGTTTGTTATTCTTACCATGGGTTTCTTAACCTCCAAAGAAGCTACCTGCTTCTTCCTTGTACTATATTTTTAATCCTTCTTTCTCCCTTAAACTGGAAACAACTCTAATGCACTTTTAGAAGAAGAATCCTCTAACTATATAACTAAATTTTCAAATAAACTACTAGAATGATCAAAATCAGCAAGGTCAAGGGAATGATTCAAGACATCAGACATTTTAAATATGATCTCTTCATCCCCAATCATAAGCACTATCTTTCCCTTACTTACACCAATAATTGACCTAGTAGTAGCTAAAAAGGGTAGACCTAAAAAGAGGCACCTCTATATCTTCCTTTATGTCAAGAATCACAAAATCAACTGGGAAGATAAACTTATCAACCTTAAAAAGTATATCCTCTATAATGCCTCTGAAATGTTTTATTGATCTGTCTGCCAATTGTAAACTTATTATAGTAGGTCTTGGTTCACGTAATCTTAGTTTCCTAAACAAAGAATAAAGCATCATATTAATATCGTCCCCTAGGTCAACTAAAGCCTTTTTATTTTTAAGCTACTGATTTGAACAGGAATAGTAAAACTCCCTAAATCTTTAAGCTTCTCTTGTAGCTTGTTTTGAAGAATTGTTAAGTACCTTCCACTTAACATCACAGTCGCTAACTCCTCTCACTTCCTTTTGTTTGCTAGCAATTACTTCAAAATTTTCAAATACCTTATCATTTGAGCAAAAGCCTTAATAAGGGGTAACTTAAAGTGAAGTTTTTTAAACAGTTTAAGAAACTTATCAAACTTCTATCTATTCGTTATTTGTTCACTTTGGTGGGATAAAGGATGGTAGGTTGAAATTCTTTGACTTTTTAAAGATGCCTTTCACCTTCAACTTTTTCTTGACTCCTGGTATTATTCGCTTTTTTATCTTGAGTTTTGTTTGTCTCTTGTAGCCCTTTTTTACTGTTAAGGGTAATTACCATCAGACGTTCTTTAGGATTTGTCTCTATGGTACTAGGAAAATTCCTCTATGATCTTTAGAAATTAATGTTGATTGCAAAATCAATTACTTGTTTACGCTAAAAACTTCAAGTATATGGGTGCTTACTTGTAATGAAAAGTAGATATCGTCCCATAGAGATTATGCTTAGGCAACACTTAAATGAGGTTGTGGTTTGTTTAAGAATATTATTCAAATATTAAATTGAAAAGTAAACTAAATCAAAACAAACTAGCAACAATCGAATAATATAACAATGGAAATCCATTAAGAGAATTAATCAAGTTATGGGGGAGGGGATTTTGCCTATCATTAATGCTAATATAGCCTTTTTATTTATGGGGTGTCGAGTTATAACCACTACCTAAATTGTAAACCCTAATTGAATTATGGACTTGCAATCTCTTAATTCACAAATTACCCACAATTCTAATTAGTTCTAAAGCTCTCTAACAAATAATCGGGTCTCGCACAGGATCTCTCTCTATGAAATTATCGACTAGATTGATTAAGTGGTCAATTAGATCGCCTAACTCTCATTAATCCAATCGAATCATTTTTATCCTATTCACCCTCTCGATTTGTTACCGAAATATATACATTAATCAATCACAACACCCAAATCAAGTAAACACAATTTAACTATATTAACATTAAAGATAAGGAAAATCCCAAAAGAAAAGTTAGAACATCATTAACAACTCAAAATCCATAACTATACAACCTATCTTAATCTTACACATTAAATGAATAAAAAGGTAAATGGACAGGAAATGAAACTCAAGTTGGGTGATTCAAGAGAGCGGTGGCATCGGGAGATCACCTATTCTAGGAAGTTTCGATGTCAGAACCCTCCTCATCTTCTTTTCTCTCTCTCTCTTAGGTTTCCAAATTTAAATAGAATGTAAACTCCCTTTTAGGGTTATATCATAATCCTTTTATAGTCTTTACCAATTAAGAAAACCCTAGTGCCTTTCCGAGGTCTGAAATGTCATAAATGTCCCTTGAAAACTTGAATCTGAAAGTGACTCTGCATCTGTCTACACGCAGGCCACGATCGTGGCCCTTAGTGCATAATCGTGGCTGGTTTATCTACTCTTTGACGATCGTGGCCCTATGCTCAAGCTTCTGTCACGATCAAGG
>JAOTAY010000007.1:2535752-2568628 GCA_025629805.1 Erythroxylum baracoense | reverse complement strand
ACTTCTTATAGGAAACCACACTATCATAGGCTTGCTAATACACCAATTCTTCTCCACAATGATTACATGGTAGGATAAATCAAAAGGGCTTTGTTTTGGAGTTGTAATGTGGCTAGGTTTAAGGTGGGTTAAACAGGTTTTAGGGGTTTGTCCTAAGCATTTATAAACTACTAAGTGTACAAGGGATGATACAGATAAACTTTTAAGATATGCAATACTTCTCCACACTTATTGAAGCTACTACATATTATTCCTTTTTCTTTTCTTTTCTTTTCTTTTCCTTTCTTTTTTTTGGATTTTTTATTTTCTTTTTTTCTTTTTCTTTTCTTCTCTTTTTTTCATAACAAAGAAATGATGAGCCGAAAACAACAACTATATGCAATCTGCTCTTAACTTATGATTCCACACTCAAATATCACTTTACACTCTATTAACTTGTGATTGGGCAAGCTTATGGGGTTTGTGGGTTTTAAAATTGGGTGATTTCAAGAAACAAAAGGTTAAAGGCTCAATGGGGCTAGCAAGGGATAATAAAAAGGGTAGGTCATTTAAGCCAAAGGTTAAAGCAAGAAGGCCTTAATCATTTCTATCTAGCATACATCCAGTAGATTTAAACCAATTCAAAGCAAGTTGTGAAGGTAATTAACTAAAGAAGCATCACACAAACAAGGAAATGAAATGACCATAGAATGGAATCATAAAGGCTCAATTCCTCATATAGGCTCAAATGAAAATCCATTAAGCTTCTATACATGACCTCATTATTCAAGTGTTAAATTCTGAGTAAGTTTATGCAGCCAACTACTTTCATCACTCCACATGGTTCACTCTATACTTAAGTAGCCTAATTTAAGTCCACACATGCATTTAATCTCATTCTAACTAGCATGATAGAATCTCATGGCAACACATTCATCACAAAGATTCAAATGTAAGGGAAATGACACACCTAATACTAACAACCTAACATGCATCCTAAATGGCATGCAAAAATGCAAAGACTACCTCCCCACACTTAAACAAAACATTGTCCTCAATGTGCAAAAGAGAACATCCAAAACTAGCAAACAACACCATGAAAAAAAAACAAAACCCAAAAAGAATAATAGAAGAGAATGGGGGCAAGATGGGCTTATGGTGGTGGTGCTGATGAAAGTGACGCATTTTTCCTCTTATCCTTTGGTCCTCCAACAAGCTATGATGCACAAAAAATCTTCAAGTGACCTCGAAATGTATCATTGGAGATCTAAAAAAAAAGAGAATGAGTGGCGAAACAAGTTAAACCAAATTAAATATTATTAAATCAAAACAGAACCACACTAACACAAATACAAAAAAATGAAAGACAAACATGCTAGGTTAAGGTCATTAGGTTGAACATTCCAAATGAAGTAATAAAAGAGTGAGTGAAAGGCAAGAAAGTACTTCCCTTCCTTGTGAGAATGGCCCTCTAAAGTAAAGCTTGCATCTATGCCCATTAACCTTAAAAGTTTCACCCTTTTGATTTTCTAAATCCAACGCTCCATAGGGAAATACTTGACAAACCTTGAATAGGCCACGCCATCTTAACTTTAGCTTTCCAGGAAATAACTGAAGTCATGAATTAAATGAAAGCACTAAGTCCCCACTCTTGAATTCCTTCTTCTTAATGTGGCCATCATACCACTTTTTATCCCTTTCTTTGTACAACTTGTCATTTTCGTATGCATTATATCTTAGCTCTTCCAATTCATCAAGTTGTAACAATATCTTATCTCCTACTAGCTTCCAATCTATGTTCAATTTTCTAATTGCCTAATAGACTCTATGCTCTAACTCCAATGGTAAATGGCAAGTCTTTCCATACACAAGTTGATATGGTGTTATTTCTATAGGAGTTTTGAAAACTGTTTTGTAAGTCCACAATGTATCATCCAGCTTCAAAGACCAATCTTTCCTTAGAGTGCTCACTACCTTCTCTAAAATATTTTCAACTCTCTATTTACCACCTCCACTTGGCCACTCATTTGCAGATGGTTGGGGGTTGTCACTCTAAGATGAACATTATATCTTCTCAAAAGAGTCTCAAAGGGTTTTTTGCAAAAGTGGCTCCTTCCATCACTTATGATAGCTCTAGGCACCCCAAATCGAGTAAAGATCTTCTTGATAAATTATTGCACCACCTTGCCATCATTTGTTAGAGTAGTTGTTGTGTAGTAAATTGCATATAAATTCTTCTCCTTCTGCTGTCCAAGTAAACAGCCAATGGCATGGTCGCTTGCATCACATATGATCTCGAAGGGAAGTGACCAATCTGGTGATGTCAAAATAGGTGTTGTTGTAAGTGTCTTCTTTAACCTGTTAAAATCATCTGCATGATCATCATCAAACATAAAAGACACATCTTTAACTTACAAGTTAGTTAATGGTCTAGTAATAAGAGAAAGGTCCTTGATGAACCATCTGTAGAACCCCACATGACCAAGGAATGCTCGGATGCCCTTGATGTTGGTAGGAGGTGGGAGCTTTTCAATCACTTCAGTCTTAGCTCAATCTACCTCAATCCCCCTGTATGAGATCTTATGGCCCAAAATAATTCCTTATGGGACCATAAAATGACAATTCTCCTAATTCAAGACTAAATGAGTCTCCTCGCACCTTTATAATACTCTATCCAAATTAAACAAACAATGATCAAAAGAGTCTCCGAAAATAAAGAAATCATCCATAAATGCCTTTATAAAGTCCTCATTCAAATCCACAAAGATGGTCATCATGCATCTTTGGGATGTGGTTGGTGCATTGCATAGACCAAAAGGCATCAAAGTATAAGCAAAAGTCCCATAAAGACAAGTGAAAGTTGTTTTCGTTTAGTCTTGTGGATATATGAACACCTGATTGTATCTTGAATATCTATCAAGAAAGCAATAAAAAGTATGGCTAGCCACCCTCTCATTCATTTGAATCACAAAAGGTAATAAGAAATGGTCTTTCTTGGCGGTCAAATTAAGCTTCCTATATTCAATGCACACTCTCCAACCTGTGATGTGACTAGTGAAAATCTGTTCACCTTTTTCATTCTCCATCATTGTCATACCTCCCTTCTGAGGCACACATTGCACCGAACTCACCCACTTGCTATCTGAAATTGGGTATCTAATATCTACATCTAAAAGCTTCACCACTTCCTTCTTCGCAACCACTTCCTTCAGTTGTACCATAATTGTCCTGCCCACATAATTCATATTGTAATTGCATGGTTTTGACTGTGGATGAAGAAACTCCTTGTATATTGCTTAACTACTTAGTGAGGGCAGCAATTTGTGCTTGCAAGGTTGTCACTGAGTCAAATGGAATCATTCCTTTTTTCTCCTTAGACCTTTGTCTACCCCTTTTCATTTGACCATATACAGTTGTTGGAATCATTCCTTTTTTCTCCTTAGACCTTTGTCTACCCCTTTCATTTGACCATATATAGTTGTTACTTGCCAACTCTTCCAAAAGGTCATGAGCTGCATCAATGGTTTTCCTCATCAAAGACTCTCCTATAGCTGCATCTATTATTCCCCGTATGCTCTGAGTTACACCATTGTAGAATGTCTGCAAAAGAAATTCCCTCAGAAGGTTTGGTTGGGGCAGCTCCTTTGTAATTCCTTAAATCTATCTCAAGCTTCACACAACAACTCCCCATCACTTTGTTGAAATTTGGTGATCTCTTTAATAATTTTTGTTATCTTGGTCAAAGGAAAGTACTTAGCTAGGAAAGCTTGGGCTAGCTACTCCTAAGTAGAGATTTGGCTTGCATTAAGTGAATTATACAATGCCTTTGCCTGATCCCTCAAGGTAAACCAAAACAATCTTAATCTCACAGCATTATTAGATATCCCATTAAACCTGAAGGTATAACAGATCTCTAAGAAATTTACAAGATGAGCGTTGGGATCTTCGTTGGATAGCCTATAAAATTGCACATTGCTATGAAGTATGTTGAGGAGTGCCGGCTTAATCTCAAAATTATTGGCTTGAATCGCTGGCCTTGCAACTCCTTGAGAACTGAAACCTGGCCTTATAAAGTCCATCAATGTCCTCTCAACTCCTCCTTGCTCTCCTTCTTTTGCCATGTTCCTTTTTATTTTATCTTAATGTCTAACTCTTCTTAGCTCTCTTTCTTGCCTTGTAATATCTGAAAATTCTTCTTCATTAAGCTCGTTAGACCTTCTTCTGCTCTTTGTGTTCATGAACCTATAAAAATGCAAGGAAAAGTATCAAACACTTTTAAATTAAAATCAGCTAAATTAAAAAAGATGCTAAACAAAACAATCCCCAGCAATGGCGCCAAAAACTTGTTGATTGCAAAACTAATGACCTAATCTATACTAAAAGCCAAAAGTATACATGTCGTTACTTGTAGTAAAAAGCATATATCGTCCCACAGAGATTTTTCTTAGGCACCACTTAATTCAGGTTGTGATTTCTTTAAGACTCAAATTTGAATCTTAAACTGAAAAGTAAACTAAATCAAAAAACTAGTAACAATCGAATGATGTAACAATGGAAATCTATCAAAAGAATTAATCAAGTTATGGGAGGGGGGATTTTACCTATCATTAATGTTAATCTAGCCTTTTATGTGTTTATGGGGTGTCAGTTCTAGAATCGTAGGGTTGATTACTCTCTCTCTCTCTCTCGAGTTATAACCACTCTCTAAATTGTAAACCCTAATCGAATTATGGACTTGCATTCTCTTAATTCACAAATTACCCACAATTTTAATTATTTCTAAAGCTCTCTAATAAATAATCGAGTCTCGCACGGGATGTCTTTCCATAAAATTACTGATTAGATTGATTAAATGGTCAATTAGATGACCTCACTCTAGTTAATCCAATCTAATCATTTTTATCCGATTCACCCTCTCAGTTTGTTACCGAAATATGAAAAATATATTAATCAATCACAAAACCCAAATCAAGTAAACACAATTCAACTATATTGACATTAAAGATAAGCAAAATCTCAAAAGAAAAGTTGGAACATCAATAACAACTCAAAATCCATAACCATACAACTCATCTCAATCTTACACATTAAATTAATAAAAAGGTAAATGGGGAGGAAATGAAACTCAGGTTGGGTGATTCAAGAGAGCGCCGGTGTTAGGAGATCACCTATTCTAGGAAGCTTTGACGTCAGAACCCTCCTCTTCTTCCTCTTCTTCCTCTTCTTCTTTTCTCCCTCTCTTCTTTCTCTCTCTCTCTTGGGTTTCCAAATTTAAGCAGCATATAGACTCCCTTTTAGGGTTATATCATAATCCTTTTATAGTGTTTACCAATAAGGTAACCCTAGTGTCTTTCTAGGGTTCAAAATATTCGAAATGTCCCTCGAAAACTCTAATCCAAAATTAGTGCTTCTGTCATGATCATGGCCCTATGTTGAAGCTTCTGTCACGATCGTGGCATATTTTCCATGATCGTGGGCCTATGTTGGTGCTTCTGTCACGATCGTGGCAGGTCCCCCACGATCGTGGCCTTGTGTTTTGGTTCGGATCTCCTCCGAAACTCTTTCGAATGGCCTAAAACACTAACAAATTCATCACGGCACCTCATATATATGAAATTGAAGCTCAAAAATATGTTCTCACCTAAAGAACACTTAAAACACAAATGTTTATGAACTATCACAATTCTCAATCTAAACACACACTAAACAATCAACTTAACCACTAAGCACATATCAAATTAATTATAAAAATATAATGCAATTTACATATATCAATTAATTTAGCAAGTTGGCTGACCGGAGTTTCCAAGTTACATATAGAAGCCTTTTGATTCCTCAATGAAGTCTTTGTAGATTGAAATCTTCTGAATTTTAAAGAAATCTATACATGATGTCCTTTAAGCTAGGCTTCTTTTCTTGAGATGGGTGTTTTAGAATCAAAATAGAGGATTGTTCCTTAACTTTCCTTGATTTCCCCAAGAAAAATTTGGATAATTCCTCCATCTCAATTATATGTATTATTATATGGATTATTTTGGGGTCTAAGAGCATACCTCGTGTAATTTGTATGTTTGGACTATAATGCTTAACAATGTTAACTTGGATGTCATAGCCCACACACCTCATACGGTATAAATTGGAATAATTTAATAGGATTCGCAGTTAATTCATTGATCTTCCTACTCAGCACTTCAGCCTAGTTCACCAGTGTAGTAACCGCATTTACATCATATACTGTTGCTAGCTTGCTAAATCGTGCTCTAAATAGGCACCACTGAGAATTGCTCATCACCATTTCTTTAATAAGGTCCTCAACTACATCTGGCATTTTATTGTTTACAATACCCCTAACTGTTGCATCTATCATCTGCCTTAATGTTTGATTGAGCCCATTATAAAATGTTTGTATTTGCATCCATAACGATAGACCATAATGCTGGCATTTTTGTAACATCTCTTTGAATCTCTCCCATGTGTCATATAATGTCTCTGAATCAGCCTAGGTATAGGAGGAGATGTCATCCCTCAATTTAGCGGTCTTATCTGGTGGGAAGTACTTCAGAAGAAGCTTCTCTACTAATTGGCACCAAGTAATAAAAGATGACCTAGGTAGAGAGCTTAACCATTGCTTCACCCTGCCCCTCAATGAAACTAGGAATAGTCTTAATTTGATGGCATCACCATTGGCACCATTAACCTTAAAGGTATCACAAATCTCTAGAAAGTTTGTGATATATGCATTAGGGTCCTCATCTCATAGCCCATCAAACTGGACAGATTGTTGCACTATCTAAATAATGCTTATTTTAATCTTAAAAATTTTGGCATCAATAGTCGATCTCACAATGTTAGACTTCGTTCATATCAAGTTCGTTCTAGTATAATTGAACATAGTCTTTGGTTGATCTGTCAGAGTTTCTACTTCTTTGGTATCAATCTGACCTTCCTAGTCCTCTACCTTTCAATCTAACTCGAACTCTCTAAGTAGGGTGCTTTAGAGATTCCTACGAGTTGTTCTCTTAATCTCTAGATATTCACCAACTAGGTGCAGTGGATTCCCTTAGGGTGATAAACTAACCCTAAGATATGTAGAAGTAATAAAACTAAAGAGTCAATAAAATAAGTAAATAAATTAAAAACAAAAAGTAAAAAGAAATGAAAAACAAGTAATAATGGCAAGATTAATAAAAGCAAGGTTTTTCGAATATTCTAATCCTTGATAACAAAGCCAAAAACTTGGTTAATATAATTTTAAATCGTAAGTATACGATGTAGTTGTAGCTAGGAATGACAAGTATGGGTCGATCCTATGACGACTACAAGTACTATTAATGGCCTTTATCTATTTTCTAATCTTCAAATAAGATTATGATTTAATTTAAAACTAAATTGAACTAGAATTCAATGTAATAATGAATTAAAAAAAATTTAACACAAAGATTAATCCAACATCAAATAACTAGTTTCTAGGTAATGAACTTTGTCATGCAATTTAATTATTGATCATTAGAATATGGAAATTTATATATTTTCTAATATCTTTCTCAAAACTATTAATAACTAATCTTCGGTTAACTGAAACTTCTTTCTAGTTAAAACCCTTAAGATTGCATTGCATTGATTCATGAAATTCTTTATTAGGTTGGACACTAATCCAAAGGATCTATGTCGAGCTATCTCTAGGTTGGCATACAACTCCTTACAAGTATAATATATCTATTTATATAAGAGGACTTTTTAATCTCAATCATATGAGATCAAACATTGAAATAATATCCCGAACATTATAATTCAAGAACAAAAACACATAACTGAATCTCAATGAATCAATTAATCAAATTTCATTAAATAAAGGATCAAATCATGTTATCTATCCTAACTTAGGTTTCATCTTACCTAACGACTAAATAAACTTAATTTCTAAATGTAGAAAAGGAAATAAACTTCAAAAGTTCAGAAGAATCATTAGAAGGAAAAGAACTTGTTGATATGTATATCCCCTTTCTCTCTAATAGAATGCCTTTGAATCTTTGATGAAAGGCTGCTCTCTATCGTATCTCTTAAATTAATCTTCGTGTTTTCCTCGTCCTAGGCTCATAATTGTGTCTTCTACTCTAACTCTGACTCTAGCTACTTCTCTCTCATCTCCTCTTCAGAATTACCTTTATATTATTAAACTAAGGATTTTGGATTATAAACGGTCGTGTGAGTGACTATATATCTCAAAAATACTTCGTAATTGTGACGTTGCATGCTCATAGGAGCTTACACAGGGTAGGGACACGTTTGTGTATTTTATTTACAAGGGCGTGTATCTCCATAAGGGTAAAAATAACATATCTGAAGCTTTGCACGTTTATAGTCTCTTACACTGTCCCTTTACACGATTGTGTATATTACTCATAAGGATGTGTACATCTTCACATGGGCATGTGTCCCCGAAACAGCTCCAATTCTTCCATTTATGTCTTGATTTCCCCAAAATTCTCTTCCTATTAGTCTTTGAAGGCAATTATGATCAAGAAAAATAAGTACCAAAAATAACAAAAAAAACTCTTAAATATCAAGCAAAACATATTTAATATGGGTATAAAAATATGTTACGTTAAATGTTTATCAAAGGTAAGTGCAAATATTATTTATGACACTCTTAATTCTTCCATATCATAAACCTTAAATATATTAGCATAAAAAACAAATAGTACAAACTAGGAGCTAAGCTAAAATAAAAACCATTAATTCTTAAAAAGTAAAAATCACAAACACTTAACATGCTTAAACAAGATAGTAATACAAAAAGTGATATTCTCCAACCAACTTCACCACTATTAAATAAAATCATTTAGAAAACTACACATGGACCTTATAAGTTTATTATCCTAAATATAAATATTGATAACATAACGATTTACAATAAAATAAATATAGTGTAATAGTTGTTTATGGATGGAACATAGATGCCATGCCTGAATACAATATATTAAATACACTAAATAAATGAAAATGGTTACAAACGCATATAGAATATAATTAAAGCATACTATAGCTAATTTATTAATAACTAATTTCTCAAGTGGAATTGACAAAATTGGCTCAACTTGACCTAAAGTCAAAATGCTAAGATTAAGTTAATGGAACCTTAGGGTAGGAGGGCAAGATTGAAGTTCGATCCGAACAACACAAATTCCTTCACTAAAATGGCGTTATTTTAGTGGACTCAAACTATAGCCAAACTTATTCTCAAGATAATTAAAACGATCGTGGGATTACCAATTAACCAAATATCAAAGATATGATGTATTAAAAATAATTAAAGAAGATGATGATGATGATGAAACAATATTAAATGAAAATAATGAACCTATACAAGTATAGATGGTAATAGGTTGGGTAAGGCTAGGCCCAATACTGACCTGACCTAGCCTTGTGATTCAAAACATGATCAGACCTAGATCATTTTGCCCAAAACTGAGTTAGATCGAGTTTTGGATGGCCCAAAGTCTATCTAAAACCTAAACCACCACATCAAAACTTGAAACCTCACCCAACTAACTCGAAACCTATCCTAACAATCCATACTCTAGATCATCTCCATTGTCTCTCTATCAACCTCGCCCAAACACTAGACCTAGAGCTTCTAAACATAATTAAACAATAAGAAAAAAAAGAGAGAAGAGAATGACAACCACCATAAATAGTGGCTAAAACCACCTCCAATCCTAGCTCCAAAACTAATAGCAATAACAACAACCACCATAAATGGTGGTTGAGAGGCTAAACCAAGAAGTGATAGACGGAACCGACAAAAAAAAAAAGAGGAATGGATTTTTTATACATATCGTTAGACTTTGAGTTGGGCTGAGTTGTGAACTATGAGCTTATTGACTTAAGACTATATTAGATCAGGCCTAGCCGAGCTTGGACTTTTTGCCAAATTGATATATACAATGTAATCCCAAACTTGATATTAACAATATCTTTACATTTTATAAGAGACTCTTCTCATTTGAAAGATAGGAATGCAAGATTATTATCAAATATAAGGTGTAAAAGATTTTGAATTTGAAGTAGTATAAAGACATTTTCCTAACTAGAATAATATTTAGGAAAGATTGAAATCAATCTTATTGGAATGAGAAGTTCCTTGTAGGACTTCATCCTCTTTTAGGAGAAAAAATTAGAAATATGATTAAAGAAGATCATAATGACCAAATATCTTACAATAAATTAACATACGAAGAATTAAGTTACTTAAAAAGATGAACTAAAATTATGCCAATATAAAATTGCAAAAATAACTAAAGTATGAAATGTTCAAAACTAGAAAAGAATTAGGCTCATTTTGTTAATAGGTTGATGTTACTTATGATAATTATACTTGTAAAGGTTATTATAAATCTTCAAAAATTATGGTAAAAAAACAAAAGTAAAATTCCTTAAGAGTAAACCAAGGAAATCTTATAAAAATCCTAAATAAAACAAAAAAACAAAATTTCCCTTCTTTACAAAATATAATATGTTTACAAATATGGTAAGAGATCATATTGCTAAATATGGTAGGATTAATAGGAACACCAAAACATAGAATTAAATTAAGAAAAATGAGATAAAATACAAGCAATAATGATAAATGATAGTGAAAACTTTGAGGAACTTTTTGGACATGATTCAAAAAAATGAATCTTTATTATTAGAAGAAACTAATAGCCTTAGAAATAATGATAGGTCTAGTAAAAGTGAAGAAAAAGAAGAAATACAAATTAATTTATTAACAAAGATCAAAAGTTCTTATTAGAGGTTAAAAATCATATCTAAGATCCTTAACTACAAAAGGATTATCTCTATGAAATTATAATAGTCAATCGAAAATACCAACCAAATTCTACAATCTACTTCTTCCTATAACATAAATAATATTTTAGATAAAGCCAAAAAGTATAGAACTCTCAAATTATGCTATCTATTTTACGTTAAAAAATCACTATTATAAGGTATGAATTAAAGACTTTTAAGAAAAAGCAAAACGAAGATAGTGAAATAATTAAAAAAAACTACTTCAACAAATTCACTTTAATGATGAAGAACAAAATTCGAATGAAGAAGTAAATAAAATTCTTGAAGTAAATAATAATTAAAAACACCGTAATTATTTCAAATAAAATATAAGTCTAAAAATAATTAATTAAAATAATTCTTAAAATAAAATGAAGAGTTTATAATACACACTATTGTCTTAATTTATATAGGAGTAAAATTGGGTAAGATTATAAAAAAATAGCTAGGATTAATGATGAATGACATAATCACAAATGAGAAAAAAGAACAACAAATACTTATAGGATAAGATAACACCAAATTTCGAAAACTAAAGCTTTGATACAAAATATTGCAAACCATAAGCTCAAAACCACCTAAAACTCGAATTATAAAGAATTAGAATTTCATAATAATCTTCAAAATCAACCAAGGAGAACTTGACCATAAGCAAAACAGCTAAATAGATTAAAAATTATAATGAATTAGGTTGCCAAAAGTTGCCTTGATAAAATCACATTAAGTTCTTATCAAAAAATAATGGGGAAATTCTCACAAAAGTGAAGAAAGCTATTAAAAAATTTTCTTATTATGATGATGCATGAATTACATCAATAAGATAGTCTTTAATAGGCTTAAATCCGTAAAATCTAGAGACCTATAAGGAAAAGGACATTCCCCATTTGTCCCTTTTCATATTCTGATTAGGAACAACTAAACAACTTTGAAAAAGTCAAATCCTTATCCAAACAAAAGTATGAAATCCTAAAACTAAATAAGTAATATATATTGCCCCCTTTAAGTAACTAAAGCCCATAAATCTAGGCCCAATTATACTAAAACATGGTGACTTATTTAAAACAAAATGAACTAAATTTGATTAACTTAAATAAAAAATATAACTCTAAATATATATTAATTATATGAATTAGGCTCCATTTGACTCAAAACATAAGGAACAAGTTATTAGACAATCTCTCAAGCTTATTCTTTATATAGTAATCATATTTCATCTTTAACATGTAGAGAAGTGGACAATCTTTGTAAAGCATGTAATTCATCTTGAACATCCTCCTTTTATTACATCTCCATTATTGATTCTTGCCAAGTTAGCTTCATGTATTTAGCCTTTGTCCTAGTCATTCGACCTTTAATTCCTTGCGAAAGATCATAAGAATGTTTAGAAATATATACCAATGCAAGCTGATCACCATCATTCCCTCCCTTCTCAAAAGGGTTCATCCCTGAATCACCTAAATCGTACAAAGATGTGTCAACAATATTAGAAATAGCACTTAAAATACCATAGTTGCTTGGAAAATCTAGTTTGTAGGCGTTATCATTGTCTTCACCATTCTATCTCTTATATGCTACAAGTTAGAGTTTCTTTATGTAAGAAGCCTCTCCTTACGCATATGAACCCAAATCCAATATCTAAGTTCAGAAATAACCTTTATGCATCCCCTTATTGACTTAGGTTACATATTGCTCATTCTTTTTCTGTTTGTTAATATAAACCTTGATATGAAAACCCCTGACAAAATCTACCTTATGCTTAACGTTCAAATTAGTTTGTTTATTAGTAGGAAAAGGTAAGATATCTAAAGGAGCTAAAAGATTAAATTCATACACAACTTTAAAATGAGAATAAGAGATAGTAAATGTCCATACCTATTGTATCTAAACTCAACATAAGGAAAATATTTTCCTATTATTTTAAGTTCTTTTGAATGATAGCATACAAGAAAGTAATAAGTATCCTATTGACTACTTTAGTTTTTCCATCCGTTAAGGATGTGTAACAGTAGAAAATAAGAGCCTAGTTCCTAGTTTATTCCAGAATGTATACCAAAAATGACTTAAGAACTTAACATCTTTATCACTTACTACTGTTCTAGGAAATTTATGAACGTACTATTTCCTTAAAGAACAAATGATAATATGTATTGCACTATTATTTTTAGAAAATGCATCATCTTGTTAAACATACCGATAAGAACAAATGTGATATCCTTACCACTTTGATACGTGGGAAACCTAACAAAATCTATATATATGTCAATCCAAAGCTGATTAGGTATAAGTAAAGCTGTTTACCAACCATGCGACATTACTTTAGATTTTTCTTACTCTATGTCATACACTTATCACAAACAAATTGCACATCACATCTCATATTGGACTAATAAAAACATTTATGCAATAAATCTAAAATGTTTTTCATAGAAAAATATCATATTGAGTCGCTTCTGTGTGTCTCTATAACTAGGAATTCACAAAAAGAACATTTAGATATACACATTTTATATTTTTAATATAAAAATCCATCATGCATATAATACTTACCACATGCACACCGAGAACATGCAATCCACACCGAGACAAAATCAACATAATTAACATATAAAGTTTCAATAAACTTAAAACTAGTTAATTTAGTTTGCAACGAGTAAGTAATTTGTAATTTCTAAATAATGCATCAACTTCAACATTTTCCTTTTCATTCTTATAAAATGTTTCAATAAATTCTAACTATGTGGTATGTCTCTTATTAAGCTTACCATATGATTTTAAAAACTTCAAGCTCTCATGATCATAATAGATTATGAATTCCTTTAACTATAAATATTTTTCCATGTTTATAGAGTTCTTACTAGTGTATGCAATTCCATATTATAAGTAGGATAGCGTAATTCTACCCCCTTAAACTTTTCATTGAAGTAAGCAATCAATTTGGATTTATGCCTCAAAATAGCTCCTACACCAATTTCAAATGCAACAAATTCAACCTCAAAAGCTTTATCAAAATTAGATCATTCTAACAAAGGTGCATTATTCAACCTATTTTTTGAGGTATTAAAAGCTTTCTCATGAACATCATCCCACTTAAACACGATATTCTTTTTAGCAAATTCATTTTTATCAAGGATCAATGCTTAGTGCTAATAGTTTCTATATTATAAGTCTCGAAGTCTTCAGTGGCTAATCACCTTGAATTGGAACATAGGTGTGGTTTAGGAATTCCTACTCATTAGAATATTTTTAACACCTTCATAAAAGGTGCAAACAATAGGAACTGATGCAAAAGTAGTTTGGATATCTATTGTACAAGTTAAGCTTCTAATGGTTATTATTGTACTTACCTTAACAAGAGATCTGCTCTATTTCTATCTTCTTCTTATAACTCATTCATAAGCTCCTTATTCAATTAATCAATTATTTTAATTATTAAAAAAGGTTCATTTAAAGTTATTGTTATAGAACTAAAGTCTTCAACAAATGTTACTATAAAAACTTAATAATCCATAAAAAATCCTTACCTTATTTGCATTCCTAGGTATAGGTCAGTCCCTAAATGTATTGCCGCTATCTTCATCTACGCTTATTCCATGCGAAATCATAATAAAATTTTGAAAAATAATAGATTCTATGCCAAAAAAAAAACACATTACTTAAGGTTAGTATATAATTTATGCTCCCTTAAAACCTGAAAACCAACATACACATGCTTCATATGATCATCCAGATTTTCGTTATCCAAGGCTACAACAAATTTCCTAATGAAATAATGCAAAACACGATCAAATTTCCCAATGAAATAATGTAAAACATGATTCATTAACCTTATAAAGGTATTAGGTGCATTAGTTAAACCAAACGACACCACTAACAATATTTCATCTTAAAGGCACTTTTCCATTCATAACCTTCTTTCATGCGAATTTGATAATTTAAATTAATTTTAGAAAACATACACAGACCATGCAATTCATCAAGCATATCATTTAACCTAGAGATAGGATGTCTATACTTTACAATGATTTTATTAGTGGCTCAATAATCAACATACATGTGCCATGTTCCATTTTTCTTTGGCACTAAAATTATAAGAACTAAGCATGTCCTTTTTACACTAACGCATTCACTTAAGTTTGAATCTCTTTTGTCTCCTCAAGGTTGTTTCTATACAATGTTTTATTAAGGATTAAAACTAAGAATGAAGTTCATTTAGTGTTACGCACCTCTTAAATATAAGTAACTAATATGGTATTTTCCTATAAAATAGATATGCTCATTCCTACTACAAAGAAATAACGACACTAGGTAAAGAAGTGTTAAGATTGTTAGTTAAAAAACAATAACCTTATATAAAAGTACAAGTATTTCTACCTAACGAACATAACTCTATGAATCTTTTTTCTCCATTATGCACCACTATGTTGTTTCACTTTTCTGTATACACTTTTTTATCATTCTTTTCTTTTTCTTAAGTGATCACTTATATTTCTCTCATCTTATACACTTTAGTTATCTTGATCGGGCGCTTACATAATTCTATAGTTCAAGAGATGTTAATATAAAATTTTAGTTATTCATTATAAAAGAGTATTTATTCTTGTACCCATCATATAAGTAAGATTCTTTTCAAACTACGATGGGGCTCCAAAAGTATATGACCAATATACATTAACGCCATATTAGAAAGAACTTCATCCTTATAATTGCTAATAGGGAATGCCACTAAAAAACCTGCCATTTATCCTTAGCTTCTCCATATTCATTCATTTATTGTAAATTATATGCGCTTTAATATGGGCAAATTTAGCCTAGTATGAAAAATGGGCTCACGTAAGACCTCATTACCTTCTTTCTTAAGTTGTACGTTAAAAGCATGTCCAGTAACTAGTATACCTCTATGCATGAGTCCCTCAATGTCGATATCACTATAATTGTCCAATGGTGGCACTTCTTCATCATTTGAACTAACACTCTCTATGTCACTGTTACCCGTAACAATCATATCTCTTTCATTTGGATATTGAGAAGCAATATGTCCAAATCATTAAGACATAACTCTTTTAACATCAAGTAACTTAGAAGATGATTTAGGTTCAGATTTACCTTTGAAAACAACAACTGAATCCTTTATCTTTACATCTTTTTTAGGTTTTGAGGCAATTGTTTTTGTCATTCCAATTTGACCACCTTGAAGATCTAAAAGTTGAACCATATTTGGAAGCACCATTAAACTTCAATTTCCTTTCCACTTTGACAGCTTAATACAATAAATCCTCCATCTCCACATAATATTGTAATTCCACCACATCAACTTTCTCTTTCTTCAAACTTTTAATGAATTTGGCAATAATTGCCTCACAGTCATCCTCTACATTAGTCCTAATCATAACTATCTCCATTTTCTTATACTAATCCTTTAGGAACCTTGAGTCAGCCCTTACAAATTACGACACATGTCTCTATAATAATTGCTTATGAACCTATTCTGCATCACTGCCTTTACTTTTTCCTATGATTGAATTGATTTCTCACTATTCTTATCCACATTAAATCACAAACAGATCCCACCTGATACTGGAATAATTTAGAAAATCAATTTATCCACATTAAATCACAAACAGAACCCACCTGATACTGGAATAATTCAGAAAATCAATTTTCTACTAGTTTAACCTTCTTTTTCTTAGAGAAATTATGAAAATCAAACATATGTTCTACCTTCCTTCCCACTCTATGTATAGTTTGAGATCATTCTTCTTTTGAATTGTATGAATTTTTATCTTAATACTACCTAAATTGCTATCTTATTTTGAAATAGCTTTCTTACCTTTTTTAGAACTAGCCTCATCATAATCAGAATCTTCCTCTTCCTTCTCAAACGTGGCTTCTTAGAGGATTTAGGTTTGGAAGGGGATTCTATACTATCCAACCTCAAATGTAAAACAATGAAGTGGTCTTAGATAGCCTTTATAAATAACTTGAGATCAATTTTTGCATTATCTCCATAACTACTCGTGTTTAAACATGCAAAGAGAAAGTTAGTAACAAATAAATTAGTTTTCCTCACACAATCCTTTACATATTTGCACTTGAGATTAGGTTACTTAATTACTTATGTTTCACTTAATTTCATTTTTTCTCAATGATGTTCTTACTACTCCTACCTTTTACCACTCAACTTTCCTGTATAAGCCCTTTAAGAAGAACTTTATTAGTGGTCCTAACAAAATAGCAAGTAACAATAAAAAACAAAGGAAATAAAATTAATAAGAAGGTAACAAAGAGAAAACAAAACTAAGAATCCTTTTAAAATAGGAAGAGGATTAAAACACTTCATAACACACTAGAACACTTTATAACGTGGTTGTGCAATATATGATATCAAGGTTTTAATAAACATTATTGATTCTGAATTTTTTATTTTCTCTTTTTTAATGTATATACGATATTGATTAATTTAAAAAATACAAGAGAAAAGTGAATGGGAACAACTTTGATTGAATAAGAAGGCACAAAATGAATTCTAACTTAAAAAGAACTGAATATGATCGACGATGAACAACTACAAATAATAATAAGGTAAAACAAATAATTAAAGGATAGTCAACGTCTAATTTTAATAACCAAAGCTCTGATATCAAATAATGTGAACCTTAGGTTGAAAATCACTTGAAACTCAAATTACAAGGAATGAGAATCCTAGGACCATCTTTAAAATCAAGCAAGGAGAACTCAACCTTAATCAAACCAGTTGATTAGAACTAAAGTTATGATTTTGATTGTCACAAGTTGCCTTGACAAGATCATGTTAAGTTTTTGCTAAAGACCAAAGAAGAAATTCTTACAAATGTAAAGAAAGCTTTAAAATTATTTTCTTATTATGATGATCCATGAATTACATCAATAGGACAGCTTTTAATAATTATAAAAATCCCTAAAATTTATTTATATTCATATAATGAAAAGAATAATCCCCTTTTATCCCTAATAATTTGATTAGGATCAACTATGAAAAAGTCAAATCCTTATCCATAAAGAATTTTAATATATATTGCCCCTTTAAGTGACTAAAGTGCATAAATATTAGGCTCAATCATAATAAAAAATGTTGACTTATTTAAAGTAAAACAAACTAAAACCTGTTAACTTAAATTAAAAAACCCTAAATATATATTAATTGTTCAAATTGGACTCCATTTAACTCAAAACATGTGGACTAGGATGTTAAACATTCTGCAAGCTTTGTTCTTCATCTATTAAATATATTCCATCTTTCTCAACATGCAAAAAAGTGATCAATCTTTATTAATGCATTTGATTCATCTTAAACAACCTCGCCATGGTTAATCTTTATATGCTACCTTTATGCATTTAGTGTTTTCTATAGTCATAAGACCTTCAATTTCTTGCAAAGGATCATATGATTGATTACAAATAAGTGTTACTATAAGTTGATCTCCATCATTCTCTCCCTCCTTGAAATGATTCGTCCTCAAATCACCTACATCATATAAAGATAAATCAATAACACTAAAATTAGAAGTCACATTATCATAGTTGCTTAGCAAATCTAGTTTGCAAACATTGTCATTGATCTTCCCCAATACTTGAAAAGGTCAATCTCATCTAGGTTGCAACTTAGACTTCCATTGTGTAGAAAACCTCTCTTTACAGATATGAATCGAAACTTGATCTCGAGGTTCAAAAACAAACTTTATGCATCCCTTATTGGCTTGTCTCGAATATTGCCCATTCTTCTCCGCTGTGTTAGCATGAACCTTAACATGTAAACCTTAACAAAAATCTGGCACATTCGTTAGTAGGCAAAGGTGAGATTTCAAAGGAGCAAATTCAAAAGGAGAACAAGTAGTGTTATAAACAAACCTACTATATACAAACTCAACATGTAAAAAACATTTCCCCTAGTGTTTTAAGTTCTTTTAAATGATAACACGTAACAAAGTAGTAAGTGCCCTATTAACTATAGTTTTTCCATCACTTAAGGATATGTAACACTAGAAAACAAAAGTTTAGTTCCTAACTCATTCTAAAAAGTTCACCAAACATGAGTCTAAGAACTTAACTTACTATTATTCTAAGCATCCATAAAAATGTACTATTTCATTAAAGAGCAAATCAACAATACATGTTGCATCAGATTATACAATAAAACGTGTCATCTTACTAACCTATCAACAATAATAAGTATGTTATCCTTTTACCCTAAATATACTAAGGCTATTCCATTTCTTAAAATCAAGCACTAGCATAATGACTACGAAGATCTATTTCCTCCGTATGTGTTATTTCCCTCAAAATTCTTCATTATAAGCAAGAACAACAGCCAAATGTTCCTATTTTGATAAGAAGGTTTAAAGTTAAATGGAGGATAAGTTCGTCTAAAGATATAAAGTTTCACTTTAGGCTATGAAAGAATGACTAGCCTAAAAATTTCAACCCTTTACTCAAAAGATAAATGAACCTTATATTTTTGCGACAAAATAGAAAGCCAATGCCCTCTATTTGGAGTTTAAAATGAAGAAAAATATTTCAAAAAATAATGAAGTAGTTGACAAAATCTTGATCCACTTCAATCTCAAAGAATAATGAAGAAGAACATATTTAGGCCTAGACAATGAAGAAATATAATTGGTATAACCCCAATTATATTTAGGCCTAGAGACTTAAAAAAATGACATAAGTGATCAAAATAATAGTAGATAAAAAATAAAATCATAACAGATAAGATTCTAAAAAATGCTCTGAGAAAAGGTAAAGCCTACAAGATGCCTTGCCTAAAGCCTAGAAATGCCAAAGCATGCAAGATTGTTTGTATTATAATTACTAAAATAGACATAAGCATGCAATTAAAAAGGCAACTGATGAAAAAGGGAAGGCATCCTTTCCTTAACATGTTCACTTCTATTCCTCCTCTCTCTCTTTATCTCTCCCTAGGTACACTGACATCCTCTCCTGCTAAATTTGGAAAAAGCCTTCTAACTTCCTTACATATTAAAATCTAAAGGAAATATTCTATCTTAAAACCCTTTTTACTTTATTAAAGGCTCTGCAACTTTATCTCCTCTTCAAAAATTATAATATAACTTGCTTTCCCCTCCTCAAAACCCTAAAGACCCTCGCATAAAATAGTTCTTCTCTTGTTTCTTATAAAACCCCTTTTAGTCTTAATGTTTCATAGTATTTAAATAAAATAAAAGTGAATTTTCTTATTTAATTTCGATTCCTATTTCTTATAGAATTATAGTATTTATATTTGTTTACACTTTGTTATTAGGTTTCATGTTTTAGTATTACTTTATTTATTTTCTTAATCCCCACTTTATTTACTGTTTAAATATATTTGAAAGCATCGCTAAAGAGATGAAACAAAAATTAGACTGAATTGTTAAGACTACATAATCAAATTTTTCAATTTTCAATTACCGGTAATATTGTCTTCACTGGGACCTAAATCTGAGTCCTTTACAATACTGGGGAGCGGTTCTGCCATTTGGGCTACAACCTTAGACCATTTTCAACAACTTCATTTCCATTGATTGTGCCCTTTTCAAGCAGGCTCAAGTAAACTGGGACTTAAGCATTGAAGTATCCTTGAGATCAGTCTGGGTCCTCCACTTTGTTGCTAATTTCAGGATTCATTTCCCTCTACATTCCTTGTTCCATTTTAGCTGATGAAGAAATGATGTAATTTAGAAGATTTAGAGATGGTTGATGTATAGACTATTTAATACGTAATGCATGTTCTAACAAAATGAAGCGCAATATGATGAGGCAGTTATAAGAATTTCTTTGGAACTTTATGAAGTTCTTTGATCATAAAATTGAGTTCTATTGTCATCATAAGCTTGTGTTATGGTTGTTTTGGATTCTTTTCTATTCCATTCGAATATAATCTGATGACAATTTAAATCTAATATATGTACATAATTTCATCACTAAGTTTTTTTTTGCAACCCCACAAATCCTTAGCTCTTCTTCTACGATAAGGACGGATATGTGATAGCCAAATCCAAACACATTAATAGAAAGTTTCTGATAAGATTTACCTTGATCGCAAAGAAGGAGCTCCATGTGTTTCACCAAGCTATTGCCAAAGTTGTTCCATACTCAAGGGAACCTATACAACCTCTAGATTGTCATATACTATCTCCACCGATGCTAATTGGCGTTCATGACCGCTGGCATGGAGAAAAATAACGAACCTGCCTCTCCCTCGTGCCCCATCCCCCAACACCAACTTCTTGTTTAGTGCCTTCATCTAAGAACAAAGAAGAAAAAAATTCATGTTCATGTTTAAATTTACCCATTTTCAGAAAATAGTTGGAATGGACTGTATTGATTCTCTTTCCAGTTGGAAGATATGAAGCCCAGGAGCCATATAAGAATATTACGAATATTTTAAATGTCTTAGGGCTATATCAGGGGGCATTACCTTTTCTTCATACAGGAGGGCATAACTGGAGGGAGAGCTATCAGTGACTTAAAGAGGTGACCTCTAACCATGACCAATGAAATACTATCTCGACTTCAAGGACTATCTTCAAGTAGATCTTATGATCCTATGTAGTTCTATTTCGGTGACAGCCTTCAAAGAAACTACGCCATACCATGGCATTTGGGGGGAAAGGCATCGTGGCTATTATTTTCTCTGCTTCCCTGAGATGCCCAGACCTGGCCAATAAGTCCACAATACGCTGATAATGGTCAATTTCTGGTTTGATTCCATAACTGTCCATTTTCTCAAGCAACGCCAAACCTTCTCTTACCAAGCCTCCTTGTTGACATGCTGTAAGAGCAGCCAGAAAAGCAACCTTATCAGGTCTGAAGCCTGAAAGTGCCATCTTGTTAAATATGATTAATGCATCTTGAGCACAACCGTTGATTGCAAGGGCTGACACCAAAGTTGTCCAAGTGATGAGGTTTCTATCCTTCATAGAGCTGAATATTTTTATAGAACTTCCATGGCTCCCACATTTCCCATACATGTTTATCAACATATTACAGACGAACACATCCCAGTAACTAAAGCAAGTCTTTATCAGAAGGCTGTGAATGGAACTGCCCAGTGTAAGGTTACAAAGCTTTGTGCAAATACTTAGAACGCTTACATATGTGTAAGAATCTGCAGGTATTCGATCCATAAGCATGTGTTTAAACATCCATAAAACCTCTTCATAATTACAATTGTGTGCGCAAGCAGCAAGCGCAATGTTCCAAGATACTACATCTGGCTTTTCAAGTTGAGAAAGCAACTTCAATGTTTCAAGGTACTCGCCTGATCTGTTATAAATTCCAGCAACGTTGTTGGAAGGAACAGTAGCAAGAGGGGTTTCAGAAGCTGTAATATAGGCCAATGCTTCAGTCAAGCAATCATTTCTACCATAGGAGGTAATAAGGGCGCTCAAAACATATGCATTGCTGTCATAGCCCAATCTTACAACCTGACAATGAAGCTGCTGCAGTTCTGATGTACGTGAGGATTTAAGAGCAGCAGAAAACGAAATCTCACTGGGGCGGTAACCAAATCGAAGCATTTCACGAAGCAATGAGATGCAAAAAGAAGAGCAATTATTTGCATAACCTAGAATCAGTGTATTCCAAGATACCACATTCTTCTGATGTATGTCAAGAAAACAGGAATAGGCATCATCCAATTTGTTCCACTTTGCATAATAGTCCACTAGAGCACTACCAACAAAAACGTCAGTTTGAAAAGCACTTGAGATTACTTTAGCATGAATCCATTCGCCACACATGGGTATCACTAAACTGGTAAGGGAATTAATAATACTTACAAATGTTCTCTGATTAGGCCTGATTTCATCCTCTGAAATCTTCAGAAATAGTTCTAATGCTTTTCCAGGCTTCTTACTTTTAGCATATGCACCAATGATTGTATTCCATGTCACCAGGTCCCTGTGAAATATACCCTGAAACGTTTTCTCCGCAAGGTCTATGCTTGCACAATTTGCATACATATTGACAATAGAATTCACAACCGAAAGTTCAGAATCAAACCCGTTTTTAATTATAAAACCATGCACTTGTTCTCCTAGTTCCAAATCTCGCTCACAGGCTAATCCAGACAAAACGCCCACAAAAGTGGCCTCAGATAAAGAACCCTCTTCTCTTGCAAGCTCACGAAACAACATCACGGAATCTTCGACAAAACCATGACAACCAAACAAAGATATCATGGAATTCCATGTCACCAAACTCTTATTGGGCATAAAGTCAAAAGCACGCAACGCCTCATCAAACCGTCCACACTTGCCAAACAAACCCATCAATGCAGTACCCACAAAAACATCATAAGGAAACAACCCATTTTTTAATGTCAATGCCTGCAACAGAACCCCGGCACAAATGGTGACGGAAGCACATGATAGTAACCCAGCAAACGTAAACTGGTTTGGCCTGAATCCGCAACTCATCATCTCACAAAAACAACTCCATGCTTGGCCAAAGCAATTATGTTTACTGTACGAATTTATCATTGTGTTGTACGAAACTAAGTTTCTCTGGGGCATATATACAAACGTCTTGTGTGCCAATGGTAATTCATCGAGTGACGCGTAAAGAGTAATGATATTGTTGTGAAGAAAGGTGGGTTGGTATGAACTGGGGCCAAGTGTGATGGCAAGCGCATGCAGATATTTTACTGCACAAAGCGACCGAATCTTCAAGCGGGCTTTGAGAAGTTGAAGTAGACGATGTTGGAGATCCATAGTCGTAGTTAGGTGTAAGCTCGTAATTGGGTAGGAAACAACATCAAGTTATGTGTGTATGTATGCATGATGAGCATATGGGCCTAAGGACCTTACAAACTGCCTGTTTAATGAATTATACAACAAGAGTATGCTTTGCGCTTTATGGCCTAATCAACACATTGAAGTCTCTTGAAAATAATATATAAGTTCAGGACATATGTTATACCATTTATATTTTAATCTTGCTAAAAATAATTAATCGTGACAAAAGCTTCATATAAATAAGTTTCTATGTATCACATATTTTAAATTAATTATATATGTTATATATGATTCATAATGGCGAGTATGCAATTTTATAAAGTTTTTAAAGAAATAGGGGCATCTTTTAGGTTATATTTGATTGGACATAAAGTTTTTAATGGAATGTAAGTAGATGTAATATTAGAAAATTGTTGTTTCGGAAAAATGAAAGGGTTCATAATATAATATAGTGAAATGTTGTTTATCATTTTACATTTCATCCTAAACCCCAAATCGGAGATAACTTATTTTTATTAGTTAGGATAGAATGAGATGTAATGTGAAACCCTCCATTTCATCTCATCATAAATTATACTCTCAAACGATAAAATAATATTACATTTTATTTCATTCCATTAATAATCATCCAACTAAACATAGTCTTAGAGTGTGTAAGATGGACACAACCATATCATAAAACATGTTCTTCTCTAGAATATAAATACGAAGACACAACCCAAAAAAAAAAAAAGTTGGATATGAGGGTATGATGAAATGATGGAGGACTTTTCAAAAAAATTACATAGCCTAAAATATGAGCATGTTGATATATATGAAATAAACACACATTTTCTTAAGTGTCTTACTTAATTTTTACAGCAAATTATAGTGTTTTACTTGGTCTTTTAATAAATGTTCAAGTAATTGTATATATTTGACTTTAGGATGAAATTCAAGAAATGGAGGTTATTTCTTGCAAAAATATGGAGAAAATCATGCTCTTATAGGAAAAACAATTTGATATATGACTCTTCTCAATTTATTCCTTATATGGATCAAGTGCATAAAGACTTAGAATACGGTCCAGCGAGAGACCGTGCAGTGCTAAAGAAATTCATAGAGTAACATAGTCTAAGTAATGATTCTACTGCAAACTATGTGCAAGTCATAAGAGAAATAAGAGGATCCATGATTTAGGGGCATATGTGTGCTAGGGACCACGTTTTGCCCACCAAAAATAAAAGAAGTTATGACCATAATTATGGCCCAAATCGTATGCAAGAGTGTTGAAACATATTTAAAGGGTATAAACTTTATTTCTAAAAGACTTTTGAAGACTTTATACACTTTCTTTTCTCCAAAAATTAAGACAATTCTTTGAGAGATTCACAAACTCTCGAGAAGTTAATTTTGAAAGTATTTTTAATCAAAAAATCAAGATTTAAAATCAAATTATACATATGGTCTTGAATAATATTAGTCAAATACAATTCCTTCCTAGAAATTAAATAGGACTTTAACTTTAGTCTCAAAGCCATATAATGTGTTTCGAATGGTTTAGGTAGATTTTTAAAGTTCACTGAAACATTAGAAAGTGAAATTAGTTACATATAACTTCATTGACACTATGGTCGACTATGATGAAACGTTTAGTTCAATTATTAAACTATTACCAATGAACTACTGTTATATCAATTTCAAATGGACTACTGTTACATCAGTTCTTATGATAATTTCTTATCCAAAAGGTTTTATTCATACCCATTTATAAGCCAACAACCTAATTTAATGTAGCGGCTTATAAATAATTGCAAAATTATTTGCCACACTAGTATTTAGCTTAAATAAATTATATGCTTTATTTTCTCAACACATTAGAGTCTCTTGGAGATAATTTATAAGTTCAAGGTATATTATATATTTTTTATTATTTTGCTAAAAATACTTATTCATTACATAAACTTCCTATAAATATGCTATTATGTATCATATGTTTTAAATTAATTCTATATTTTGTATATAACTCATATATATGGGCATATAGTTTTAAAGGTTTTTTTTTCAATACGAGTATATTTTATAGTGTATTAGACAAACACAACTATGTGTCATGTCGTGTTCTTCTCATAAATGGAGAGGTGAAGACACAAACAAGAATATAACTAGATCGGAAAGTGAGTTGAAATGATAAAGGAGCTTTTGAAGAATTACACGACCTAGGACATAAATATCTTGATATACATGAAATATGCACATATTTTCTTAAATATTTTACTTGATTTTAAAGACAAATTATTTTTCTTAGTTTTTGATATATGTTAAGGTAATTATGCATATTTGATCTTTGGATGAGATTTATCAAAAATTAGAGGTTATTTTTGGAAAAATATAGAGAAAATCATAATTCTTAAAGGAACAAAATTTGGTACACACTTGTGTGTCATCTTGTGTTATACATAAATCAAGTGTGGGAAAAGACACAACTTAGAACATGACCTACGAAGAGATTGTGTGGTATTGAAGAAAATTTTTAGAATAATATGACTTGAGTCACGACCATATGTTATAAATCGTGTGTAAGTCGCATGAGAAATAAGAGGATCTATGTGTTGTGCGGAAACGCTAATCAATTTGGAGTGAAAAATAAACAACAACAAGAACATCAATATTTTTATCCTGGTTCAGCAATGCCTACGTCTAGTTTGGAGACGACTGAGTATTTCACTATAATCAATGAGAACATACAATAGTGTTTATCACTCAATTTCCCAAAGACCCAAATTAACCCAAGCTCACACACTCCTACTAGGAAGAGAAAAAACTGGAAAAATACAAAATCATCTCTCTCCGAAATTTCTCCTTGCTCTTTTCTCTCTCCCTCTAGGCTCTCTTAGTTTTTTTTTTGCTCTCCTTTCTCTGCTGCTGCTGCTTCTCTTATATAGAGAAGCCAATGAGTGAAGGTTTAAGCCACCATTTTTTAACTTTGAACTCCACCGAAAGCCACCCATTTTGAAGCCACCATTTTTGAACTTTGAACTCCACCGAAAGCCACCCATTTTTAAGCCAACATTTTTGAACCACCATTTTTGACTTTTATGAGTTTGAGACAATAATCAACACTATGATCTGTGAGCCCGAGTGTGCTAGAGATAGTGTCTCTCCCCTAAACAAAGTAAGAGGATTTGTGGCTTAGGCAATGACTATGGTTCAGATCGTGTCTAAGGGCATTAAAACATATTTAAAATGAAAAAAACTCTAGTTTTTTAACAAGACGTTTAGAGACTTTGCATGCTTTACACATCTTTTTCTCTCTAAAAACTCTAAAAATTAAGGCACGTTATCGAGAGATTTACAAACCTTCGAGAGGTAAATTATAAAAGTATTTTTCATTCAAAAGTCAAGATTTACACGTGAATTATCCAAATAGTCATGAGAAATATTAGTCAAACTTAATGCTTTCCTAGAAAATGGCACTTTAACTTTAGTCTTAAAACCTTATAACGTGCTTTTTTGGGTCTAGGTGGATTTTTAGAAGATCATAAACATTAGAAAGTGAGGAGGTTACATATGACTTCATTAAAGCTAGGGTTGATTATGATGAAACATGTAGTTTAATTGTTAAACCAATACTAATAAATAATGTATGACAATTTCAAAAGAACTTTTATGGCATCGAATCTTATGAAAACATCTCAACCAAAAGGTTTTAGTCATCGCTAATTGCAAGTTAACAACCTAACTTAATGCAGGGGTTTGGACATTACAAAATCAATTGCCACATTAGTAGTTAGCTCAAATAAATTATATGCTTTAATTCTTGAGATGTTTGAAATCTCCTAGAGATAATTTCTTATATCAAGGTATATGTTGTACTTATTTGTATTTTTATCTTGGTAAAAAATTGTTATTCATAATAAAAACTTCCTATAAATAAGCTACTACCTATCGTATATTCTAAATTAATTTTACAACTAGTATGTCACCCATATACACAAATGTATAAGTTTAGATAGTTTTTGAAAAAATATGAGCATCTTTTTTAGTGTGTTGGATGAACACAATTGTGTGCCAAGACATGTTCTTCTATGAACTGCAAAGGTGAAGACATAAGCAAGAATATGATTGGATTAGAAAGCATGTTAAATGACAAAGTCAGTTGCCACAAAAAAGTCAACCATTTGCTTACACTTGATTAATGTCTTTAGATATTATATATGGCTACAACCTAATATATTTGCAATATATTTGCCAATGCGGAGATTCTTGCATATGGCACTTATAAACAAGTATGTAATCTTATAGAGTTTTTGAAAAATATGGACATTTCTTAGAGTTAAATATGCATAAATAATAGAAGATCTTTAAGATAAGAACTATAAGTTGACGATCAAGTCTCTTCTTATATATTAATTATTTGAAGTTGAACACATACTGTTATTGATGAAATTGCAAATAATTTGTTTATATTTCAAATTTTGATAATAGTATCAAATCCAATTTTAGTTTGATGTCATGTATTTAAAAAACATCCAACTACATGAATTACTATCAAATGTAAAATCTTGCAAAAATCATATCTTAGATGTTTATTCTTAGGCGCGAAAATTATGTGCTAACTATCACAAATTATTAAAATAATTAGTAGTTAAATTAAAGTTATAAATAAATAAATTACAAATTTTAAAATATGTTTTATCTAACTCTAACCAAATCCTATTATAATAAGATGTAATTTTTTTCATTATGTATAATAAATCTAAATTATTTTCCCATAAACAAATTCAATGTTTCTCAATCTTATCTTTCTATTTCATATCTTCCATGTTCAAATCTATCAAATCTTAACATCTTTTAAAGTTCAACTTTGACACTTTACAAGTTAAGAAAATAACAACTGTTCATCATATGACCTCTAGTTGTGCGAAGTACTGCTAGTTTTTCCTCCTTATAATCAAATTACACATATGCTATAAGAAATATTAGTCAAATATAATTGCTTCTTAGAAAATGACACTTTGACTTTAGTTTTAAAGTTCTACAATGTATTTTGTTGGGGTTTGGTGGATTTTGCAAGGTTCACCAAAACATTATGAGGTGCGGTTAGTTGTACATGACTTCCCTGAAACTAGAGACCGATATATGTTAAGCAAGTTTTACTTTTATAAAGCCCTCAATAATCTGCAATTGCACTAGTCGCAAAACGTAGTAATTGAGGTGTCGATCCTTCAAGGAATTAGTAAACTAATTGAATCATATTGTTTTCTAAGGTTGCAACAAATGTGAAAAAAGTGAAAATTAAAATTAAAAACAGAAAATGTAACAATTGATTATGAATTGATTGAAATTGAAGTTCTAAAATTAACACAAGAAAATCAAAATAGAGCACAACCACTTAACAATAAAGAAATTGTGCAAGATAAGATTAACCAATTATGGGAAGAGGGGATTTATTCTATCGTCGATTGCTAACTTAATTACTTTTGAGTTAATTGGTTTCGATCTTAGATTAAAGGTTGATTATTCTCTCTCAAGACCTATCATTAAACCCTAAATCATAATCCATAATTGAATCTAAATTTTTTATTTTTCAATTTTTCAATTAATAAAACAACCTACATTCCAGTTAGTTCTTAAGCACTCTAATAGGCAATCGGGTCCTTACACAAGATCTCTCTTCATATAATTACCGATTTGATGTTTATGTGATCTATTAGGTTGTTAATTCTCATTATCCAACCTAATCATGTTACTATCAGTTCAATCTTTCAATATGTTATCGAAGTATGCAAAAACGATAAACAATCATAATACCCAAACACATTAACATCAAAGGCAATCAAATCACAATTGGTTCAAGAATTAATTCCAAATGAGTTTAGAACATCCTCAAACAAGTATTCATCATCCTCATATTCATCTCATAAATCAAATCAAATAAACACAAAGAAGAATCAAGAAAATTAACTTGGAAGGATGGTTGGATTGGCTGACATCTCTTCTTCTTCCTCTTCCCTCCTCTTCTCTCATCTTCCCTCTTCCTTAACTTCTTTCTCTAAATGGTAAGATGGAGGCTTAACTTATTAGGGTCATATTATTTCCTTTTATAGTTCTTTTTCCTTTTAGGGTAAAAATAGGTTTTACCCAAGTCAAAAAGTCCAAAACTTCCATCCAAAAATGAAAACTGAAGTAGATCCTTGTGTTTGTCTTGCACCTGTCACAATCGTGACCCTTGAAAATAGTTTCTATCAAGATCATGACCATTAGCGGGATCACTCTGTCACGATTGTGACAAAGACGTCACGATCGTGGCCTGACTCCTCCTCCAAACTTTCTCCAACTTTACTTGATGTTCTTTATATAATTTCAAACACTAACAAACACATTAAAATACCTCAAGCACATAAAATTAAAGTCTAATAACATGCTCTAAATCACATAATACTAAAAAACATAAACATATAATCACTTTACACAATTCTAATCCTAAACATGCACAATTCATCTAATCAACACCTAAAAAGACACTAAAACATGATATAAACTATAACTATTAATATATAGTTTAATTATTCAACAAACACCAATCATTTACTTCTATGACAATTTTAAATGAATTATTATTGCATTAATTCTCATGAAAAATATATCAACCAAAAGGTTTTATTCATCCCACATTATAAGCCACCAACCTAATTTAACGTAACAATTTGGAAATTACAAAATTAGTTTCCACACTAATACTTAGATCAAATATATTATATACTTTAATTTCTCCATATGTTGAAGTCTTTTGAAAATAATTTATAAGTTTAGGATATATATTGTAATATTTATATTTTAATCTTGCCAAAAAATAATTAATCATGAAAAAAACTTCATATAAATAAGTTACTATGTATCAAATATTTCAAGTTAATTATATATGTTATATATAATTCATATACATAATTATGCAATTTTGGAAAGTTTTTGAAGAAATAGGGGCATAGTTTAGAGTGTGTTGGATGAACACAACCATGTGATAAGGCATGTTCTTCTCTAGAATATAGACATGGAAAAACAACTAAGAATAATGTTGGATTATATGGTATGATGAAATGATGGAGGAGTTTTCGAAGAATTACATCACCTGAAACATCAACTTGTTGTTATATATGAAATAGACATATTTTTTCTTAAGTGTCTTAATTTTACATCAAATTATAATGTTTTACTTAGTTTTTGATATATGTTCAAGTAATTGTATATATTTTACCTTAGAATGAAATTAATCAAGAAATGGAAATTATTTCTAGCAAAAATATGGAGAAATCACATTCTTACAGAAACACAATATGATCTATGCCCATGTGTCATTGTATTCCTTATATGGATCAAGCGCATGAAGACTAAGAATACGACATAGGGAGAGACGGTGCAGTGTTAAAGAAATTCACAGAGTAACACATTCTTTATTAATGATTATATTACAAACTGTGTGTAAGTCATAAGAGAAATAAGAGGATCCATGATTTAGGGGCATATGGCCCAAAATAAGAGAATCCGCTGCTTGAGCCATAATTATGGCCTAACTCGAGTTCAAGATTGTTGAAACATATTTAAAGGGTATAAACTCTAATTCTAAAAGACTTTTGAAGACTTTATACACTTTCTATGTCTTTTTTCTCCAAAGATTAGGACAAGTCTTTGAGTGATTCACAAACCCTCGAGAAGTTAATTTTGAAACTATTTTTAATCAAAGAATCAAGATTTAAAATCAAATTATCCATATTGTCTTGAACAATATTAGTCAAATGTAATTCCTTCTAGAAAATAGAACTTTAACTTTAGTCTCAAAGCCATATAATGTGTTTCGATAGGTTTAGGTAGATTTTTAAAGTTCACTGAAACATAAGAAAGTGAAGTTAGTTACATATGACTTCATTGAAACTTAAAGTCGACTATGATGAAACATATAGCTTAATTGTTAAAATAAAGCCAATAAACTACTATTATAATATTTTCAAATGGATTATTCCAGCATCAATTCTCATGAAAATGTCTTAATGAAAAGGTTTTATTCATCCCCAACTATAAGCCAACAACCTAACTTAATGTAGCAATTTAGAAATTACAAAATTATTTGCCACACTAGTAGTTAGCTTAAATAAATTATACACTTTATTTTCTCAACACATTAGAGTCTCATAGAGATAATTTATAATTTTAAGGTATACTTTGTATTTATTTGTTATATTGCTAAAAATACTTATTCATTACAGAATCTTCCTATAGATATGTTATGTATCATATGTTTTAAATTAATTCTATATGTTGTATATGACTTATATATATGGGCATATAATTTTAAGATTTTTGCTAATACGATTGTCTTTTAGAGTGTGTTAGATGAACACGATTATATGTCATGTCATGTTCTTATAAATGCGGAGGTGAAGACACAAATAAGAATATATCTAGATTAGAAAGTGTGTTGAAATGATAGAGAAGTTTTCGAAGAATTACATGACCTAGGATATAAATTTGTTGCTATACATAAAATATGCACATATTTCCTTAAGTATTTTACTTGATTGTAAGGACAAATTATTTTCTTACTCAGTTTTGATATATGTTACGGCAATAATGCATATTTGATCTTTGGATGAGATTTATCAAAAATTAGAGGTTATTTTTAGGAAAATATAGGGAAAATCACAATATGATTCACACTCGTGTGTTATCTTGTATCGTACATAAATCAAATGCAAGAAAAGGCACAACTTAGAACATGACTTATAGAGAGATCATATGGTATTGAAGAAAACTTGTAGAATAATATGACTTTAATCACAACCATATTGAAGTAAATCACACGTTAATATAGAATTCACGTACAATATACGATATACACAAGAAGGGGGGTTGAATTGTATATTCTTTTCGTGAATACTAAATCTTTAATATATCTTGTTAAGAACTTCTCTAACTTGTTAAAAGAATATCACAAAAGTTATACAAAATTAGTAACGTAGTTAAATCGCAAATAACTTCTATATACTTGTCTAAAAACAAAATAGAATAAAGTAAAAGGATAGGAGATAGACGTTGCGATTTTTATACTGGTTCCCCCCAAACCATGGGCTACGTCCAATCCTCAGAGTTCGTCTGAGTTTTCACTATACTTCAACAAATTTACAAGTATTCTTTCTTCCCTTCCAGAGCCTCTTCAGGTCTCTTACACAAAGTATTATTTCTGCTATCTTAGCCTCTCCAGGCTCTTAGCCTTTTCTTTCTCTCACTAGAAAGATATTGTGAGCTTTTTGTTAC
>JAOTAY010000007.1:2524499-2535652 GCA_025629805.1 Erythroxylum baracoense | reverse complement strand
CCAGGCTCTTAGCCTTTTCTTTCTCTCACTAGAAAGATATTGTGAGCTTTTGTTACAGTAGGGTTTGCTCTCTAGTATCGCACTTTTGAATACATACTTTTTCTTTTCTAAGTAAACACTTGAAAGCTCAAAAGATCTATAATTTCCAAGAGTTGTTCAATCTTCGACTACGACTAGTATATATAGCCTAAGTCTCCAACTGCTTCTTGATTCTTATAGAACCGGTTATTTAGTTGAGTTCTGTAACTAACTCCAAATAACTAACTGTCTGACGTACTAGCGTATCTTTATCTTTGTATCATCTGTGTTTTCCTTTTCTTCTGTGTTTTCACTTCTTCTGTCTTCCGCTTCTTTTGTATTTTTCACTTCTTCTGTGTTTTCTGCTTCTTTTGTGTTTTCTGCTTCTTCTGTGTTTTGCACTTCTTCTATGTTTTTTTGCTTCTTCTGTGTTCTTCACTTCTTCTGTGTTTTGTACTTCTGCACACTTAACACATCAATATAATTCATTTATTTCTAACATTATTATTATTTGATTTTCATCAAAATTAATAATCGTGAAGTCTTCTTGACTTAACACATATCACAAACTGTGTGTACGTCATAAGAGATATAGGAGGATCTTTGATCTTAGAGCATGAGTGTGTTAGACACCGTGTCCCTCCCGTAAAAAATTAAGAGGATCTGTGTCTTGGGCCACGACTATGGTACAAACCATGTCCAAAGGTGTCAAAACATATTTAAATAGAGATGGCAAAAATAGCCCGGCCCGGTCCAGTCCTTTTATGGCCCAGGTTGGCCGAGCCACGGGCCGACCATGATCCTTTTATATATTTTCCAAGGTAGAGATTATTGCGTATGGCACTCATACACAAGTGTGTTATCTTATTAAGTTTTTTTGAAAAATATGGACATTTCTTATAGTGTTGAATGATAACGACTTAGCACATGATTGATTACTAGGATGTGTCCTTTGAAATATAGTGGTGAAGACACGAGTAAAAATATAGTTGGATTAGAGGACATGTTAAAAGGATATAGGACTTTTCAAAAAATTACACAATCTAAAACATGGACATATCAATGCCATGTCCATATACAAATAGATACATTAAATAATAGAGTCTAAAATACGAGTATTTTTGTACGCGTATTAATAGCAAGTTGCTTTACCTAGGAAGTCATTTTTAATTAAAATTTAAATTTTAGATGAATTTTAGGTCTTATTATAATCATATAAAAATTCTACCAATTAAAGCATATAAATATTCTTTTATACAATCCTAATTTGTATCATGATTCTTATTATTGAATTATGAAAACAATTGGTCTTACTTATGAGAATATAGACATACTAAAATTAATCAAATTTTGTTAAAATTATTCTTATGTTATTTTTTCATGCTATTATATTCTCACTATATATACCTTTTTTTATATGAATAAACATGTGAAGCACACGCACACGCACACGCACACGCACACGCAAAGAGAAATATATATACATGCATATGCATTTTTGCAATTATTATGATCAAACTAATTTGCACGAAATTTGTATTGTCTTTTTTTTTAAGACAATACAAATTTAGAGTGACGGACATAATTGGATGTAGTGGAGCAAATTGTATGAACTAGAAAGCTCCAGCAAGCAAGCAAGCAAGCACAGTGTTGATAGTTGTTTAGTTAGTCTCGCAACGATTGTTCCACGCACAGTGACAGGTACAGCTCATGATGGAAAGATACAGAAAAAGAATGGCAATTGGCTTGTAAAGAAAGAAAGAAAAAAAGAAATATATCACTTTCCACAGGATTGTAATCCAGGATTCACACATCTTCCACAATCACGAGAGAAATAGACGATTGCCTAAGCAGTGACCTCATTGGTTGATATATGGAAAATTCCACTTCTTCATTCATACCAATAAACATACATACCTGTTACGTTAAGAACATAGTTTAGACACAGGGTAAGTGTTGGTTCCAAAAAGCTTGGGATTGTTTGACAAGAAAGTGACTTTTTTATATCGATGTTATTTAATCAACTGTTAAACACAGTGTTTTGTTTTGGTGAAGAAGTTGTGATTTAACTCTTGGTGGAAAGAATAATAGAATGTTAGGAAAAAAGAGAAGAGTCTTAAACAATTTGATGGGTGAGGGTGGTGACACTGACAACGACCACCCCCTCTTGCTCCTCCACTTGTGAGGTCGCAGTCATCACTCACCGGCGTTCAAAGTACTGGACCTACCATTTGCATGATTGAACCTTTTCCCTAGTTTTTCAGCAAGGAAATATGCAAACAAGTTTAAAACTTCTGTCATCAACTTACTCAGCCGCACACGAGTAATCTACATGTTATACATGCTCTTGTTCTTTTCCTTTTAATAAAACAAAATTATACGACTACTAACAAGTGCTGTTACTATCCACATACAATATGCTGTTTAGTTAATTTCTTATTTACTGCTGCTCCTGCAAGTCTTATCCCATGTAAATGAATTCTGAATGGCACAAGCAATTACAATTGTGGGAATACGATTTCTCTCAAATATTGTTTTCGTCCCTCAATGATTCCTTTGAACGCATGCGCAATCAGTTGTCACTGTACACAGACAGACAGACAGACAGATACACCCAAATTGATGCGATCATGAGACACCATGTGAAGACAGTTTGCCTTCGGAATCCATGGATTTACGCCAAATATGAAATAACTTTGCTAGCCCTTTTCACTTTTGCTCTTCGAAATACCTTATTACGTATTCTTTTCATTCTATAATAATTACTTTACGAAACTGTTCAGATGCAGCTATGACTTATATAAATACCAACACGATATTCCTCATGTATCTCAACTTAAAAGAATGATATTGATTTATATATTAAAGAAAAGAACCACATGCAGTTCAATATTGTAATGTTTTAAGTTGAAAACAATACCTATTTTATAAGCGCTCAATGTGTAACTATTACAAATATAAATAAGTTGCATATACAAATTAGACAGACAATAAAGAATATACATAAAGTATATATATATATACTTTTAGCTTAGGTTGCAAGATGCCTAAAGTATATAGAAGGGAGAGAGAGGAGTGCGGGGTATACAATGACAGAACAGAACGTGGTTGGTGTATAAGCTCTCAAAAATATAAATGCAAAACGTTAACGTAGGAGTGGGACACAGGCGGGCAGCAATGCCCATAAAAATAACAACTTTGCCTCTTGTTCTTGTTCTTCTTCTTCTTCTTCTTCTTTCTTCTTCTATTTCTATCATCATAAATTGCATTCAAACGCATATACTCTCTCACCCGAATCATACTATACATAATGGCTTTATTGGGATCTCGAATATGGGGAGTGGTGAAATGATTGCAACTTTTGGCATCAACAACTGTCTAGAATTATTATCTAGCAAAGTTTTTGGCAGAAGTTATTCAGTACCAAAAGCTTTCGGTATTAGTAGAAGATTTAGATACCAATAAGAGCATAATTTGAAACTTAGGATTAGGAACCTGGATTTCCAAAGAAATCAGATTCCTTCTCTTAACCCTATCTACGGGAAAACTGTCTCATCAACACCGGAAGTAAGTGAAGAACGGGACTTGAGCACAGAAACTCGTCATGAAAATCCTCATGATCGACTTCTGCAAAACCAATCTCAAACTGTAAGTCTCATCAACCATCACTCTTTAGAAGCAACGGTAGAGTTTGGCAAGTATAGAAAGAGAATGGGATTGAAGAGCGTTGGAGGAGAGATTATCCAAGTGGAAGGTGGTCACATTGTGCGGTCCACAGGACGAAAAGACCGCCATAGCAAGGTTTTCACAACTAAAGGTCTACGAGATCGCAGGGTTCGCTTGTCAGCACACACGGCCATACAATTCTACGACGTTCAAGACCGATTAGGCTACGACAGGCCTAGCAAGGCTGTGGATTGGCTCATCAAGAAGGCTAAGTCTGCAATTGACAAGCTTGCCGAGTTGCCTCCATGGCATCCAAGTGACAACACGGATGCAAACTTAGACGAAGACCTTAATGTTGGCTCTGGTGAAATGGCAATGGCTGAGCAGCAGTCAGAATCATCTAGTTATGGTTTTCAGCTGCACGGGCATTTAGCTAGCAATCCAGGCAATGACTCATCTTTTATTGCACCGTCAATGGACCCTCACACAATTCCTGATGATACCATGAAATCATTCTTTCCAACGAGCTCCACGAATTCATCGATGAACTTTCAAAGTTATCATCCTGATATCATTTCCAGCACCACAAATCACACTCAAGATCTTGATCTATCGCTTCACTCTTTCCAAGATCAAGGTTTGATTCATGGGCAGTCACAGGCAGCTGATGACACAAGCCATCGTACACATTCAAATGATCATCACCATATTTTAGAAGGCTTGTCTTCAGTGGGATTTGAGGGGAATTTTCAGAGAATGGTGGGTTGGAGCAATGAAACAACTACTTCAGACAATAGAACTGTAGAATGTTTTGCATTTAACCCGCATCCATTGCCAACACCGCAAGCATTGTTGGGCCAAGGGTCAGCATTTTCTCAGAGGGGACCCCTTCAGTCCAATTTCACACAATCAATTCGCGCTTGGGGCGATCTTCCAATGTCATCTACTAATCACCACAGAACTCAAGAGATTCATCAGTCCTTGATTTTTGGCAGTAGATTTGCATCTCACCAAGGACTGTCAGGCTTTAGTATTCCAGCAAGAATCCATGGTGAAGAAGAAGGAAGTGTCATTTCAGATAGACCTTCTTCTTCTCCCAATTCTCAACATTGATTGATCATCAGGAACTAAAACATATCCCATCTACTAGGTACTTGAAACTCAATCCCTACTAAGTTTAATTCTTACATTTTCTTAATTATACTTCCTGAATTGACAGATACGCTTCCATTACCGAAATTTCACAAATAATAGCTTGATGAGAACATCTTTTTCTTATTTTCACAAAAATTATATCGTTCAGTTATATGAGGCCTATAATGTAGAATAATTCATTTCATCCAATATTTGAGTTGCTGAATTTTTCTTCATATCTTTATTTTCTTTCTAAAGGAAATAATAGAACCAACTCCGTGAGTGCTGAATGAACAAGCAAGCAAGAAGTAGAAGTGAAGTCAATGATATTGTGCTGCATAGAAGGACTCATCTGCTGGGATCACTCTTTTCATCATCTTTGTTCCTTAGTACAAGTTTTAGAGCCTCCAGTTGTTTCTATATCGAGTTTTTCTTTGTTTGTTCCACGTGAATTCTTTTATTTTTCTTCACTAAGCGTTTGGTCTTTTTTTTCTTTTTCTTCTTTTGCTCACTTAGATATAATCTCCATTATTACTATATGCACTTGGTTAAAACAAGGAACTTGTAACTCAGTAAAAGATTATGTATCATCCTCTTCATATTTTTCTTAAATATTTTTGCTTTCATGTTCTTGTAAACTTAGCAAGAATTTCTAACCTACTCATTTAAAGAGCAAGTATAATTAGCATGCAATTTCAAGTTGATGTGTGATTTGCTAATCAAGAGCGAAGTACAAGATGTTAATGCTATAATGTTTTGTTATTCTTTGCCATGCTTTGTTTTTGTAGTACTACAAATGCGTGTTCAGTTACTTGACATGGGTATTCGTTACAACGTTGCGTTTGTTCAAAAAACTAAATGTCTTTAGTTGTTGGATCCTTGCCCTATTATCTTAAGCATGTCTAATAATTAAGTATATAAGCATATGCCAATAAAATTAGTAAAATAGTACTCAACAATATTTAATTTTCATTGTTTGTATATGAATTATCTTTCTTTATTTCGATTATCTTAAAGCAAAATTCAAGTCAAATACATATACTAACAAAACATGTTGAGATGGTCAAATAAATCCTTAATTGTTATTTTAAAATGCAATGTAATTATTCAGCTTTCATAACAATAATTAAATTTCAAATTTTACGAGATCTTAATAATTTAAATCATTGAAGAATAGATCTCAATTTATATAAGACATTACAAGTCATAATATATTTTAGAGGTAGATGTAAGAAAGTTAATTTGACTTTTATATTAGAAAAAATCAAATCATAAAAACTCATTTTAGAGTAGAAATATATAATAATAGAACAAAACACAATGACCTATTTTTTTAAAATTCTAATGATAACATTGACATTCAAGGTGTCTACTAGTATATCCAATGTTTTAAAAACTGAACCTGAATTTAAACCGGTAGGATAAGAGACTTAAAAAATTAACTTGTATTACGCTGTTACAAAATTGGTTAAATATTGAATAAAATTAAAGAATTTAAAATATGATTGAAAAAAATTGTCCTTTTTTATCAAAGAATTTGAAGTTTAAATGAAAAATGTTAAATGAAAATTAATTGATTTATTTTATCTTATAAAAACTTATTAATTTATCAAAATTGATTGATTAATTAATAAACTAATCAGTTTTAAATAATAAAAGTTATTAAATTAAATCGAACCGAAAAGTTAAAAACTAAAAAAAAATTCAAAAATTCAAAATTTTTACAATTAACTAGTTAAATTTGTTAATCATTAGCATACCGCACCATATGATTTTAAAGTTAATCCTATGGGCCATTATATGAAAATGCTACCGGACCCAACCTCTGCGTTTTGTTGAAAAACGAATTGGTCCTGTACACTTTTCCACAGCCCAATGTGCCCAGACGAGGCATCCATCTCAAAACTGCGACTTCTCTAAGGAACAAGGTGATCCACTGAAATCTTATCGAAGGCATTGACATTTTTTAATGAAAATTAATGAAAATATAAGTAAATTTTTTTCAATATTATTTTATTATTAAATTAAAATAAGAGGAAAAATGATTGAAAATTCTAGAACCTTCGAGACAACAATGATTTGAATGCACATCAAACTAGACAAGGATCAAGTGCACGCTCATCAAGAGAACTCTTGTTTGAGTTTGATAAACACCATTTTCTTAAAAAGAATGTAAAGAGAGACATGCTGTTTAGTATTTCTATAAAAATAAGAATAAAAATGTAATGATTATTGATATAGAATTAATACGAAAGAACAATAATGCAAAAATTATAGTAAAAATAACAATTACAAAGATAAAAGATCGAGAGGAGAATGCTGTTTAATATTTCTAAAAAATAAAAATGTAATGATTAGTGATATAGAAATTATAATAATACTTTAGTTGCAAAAAATAATTTCACTATATAAATTTATTAGTATGTTTAGTAAATTAATAATTATATTGAGAATATCAACATATGAGTGTCCTATATAGAAGAAAGAGAGGAAAGAAGACTAACATACATGCCTAGTGAATTACTCCACTTATTGTCAATTTAGGATGAAATGTCACTTGGACTTATGTGTGATCTAACTTTCCTCCTTATATGAGCCTGTATGTTAATTGCAAATTTGAAATGATATTAGAGCCAATAAAAATCTTGATCTATTATTTGCCCCCCAAAAAAAGCCATCATTTAAACAACTGGAAAAGAATTTAGTTTTAGGATGGACCATAGGGCATTGCCAATTTGACAAGTTATAATCTAATTATTAATGGATAATTCAATTACTTGTATTAATGAGTTAGTTTCTTAATAATTCTTATTATTAATATTTTGTTTTAATTTTAATAATAATTAATTTAAAAAATTAACCATATTATAATTATTTATTGATCATAATAACATTTGAATTATTGATATAATAAGACAAATTTTAAAATTTTTGAAAAGTATTGTAATGTTTAAAAATAAACTAAAGATAATTAAAAGAATGCAACATTAGCCAATCACAATATAAGGTTTTGCATTCTACTTACATCTATTCAATTTGACAAGGCATCTCATATCTTTGCAATATCATTTGAGGATATAATAATTGACTCAAACTATCTTACTTCAATAGCACCCTTATAAAACTTCCCAACAAGAAAAAGACTTTACAAAACTTCCCATGCCCCCTTCCCAACGTACCATGTAATTAAAGACCATGAAAATCCTCATCGACTCATTTCCGATTGGACTATGAAAGGAAATCCTGAAAACTGTAAGTTGGGTAGGGTATAAGAATACATATACCAAGTTCACACCAAATCAAATCGTGTTAAAACTAACTAGAACGAGCTTTCCCCGCACGTCACAGATTCCCTTGGAAGACTGTTTTCCGGAGAAACAAATAGAAAATTGCTTTCGTGATTGTCATTCTTAGGAATCTGAAAATGGGAAATCGTGCAAGGATGATGCTTCGATTGTGTTTGAGTGGAACCAAGTCGTTATTTCCTTATTTATTGATATATAGGAATAATTTAGAATTGTGGATAGCTTGACAATTATCGTTTGGTCTTTTTGCCTTGGTGAGGTTGAAGTTGAAGTTCAAACTTTTATTGTGTTCCACTAGAGTCAAGCACAGAAGTCTGACATATTGACTCTGAACATACCATATTTGCATCAAGTCATTAACCGTTTCTTTGAAGCCAATGACTCTTCTTCATTGGAAAACCCAAACAGTTTCCACTCCAAATATAACTCTATAATTAATTTTATTATTTTAGAAATATAATTAAAGAAAGAGAACTAAAATTAAAAGGAAAAAGGAAAAAATGAAATTCAAGAAATGAGAACATGAAAGTCAACGTTCAACAGTCAAACCTGTTGAAAGCTATTTCCCTTCCAACTCTACTTAAATCGCCCACGCATTTCGTGAGTTTGCTTTCACACGCATATACACACATATATGCACAACCCAAGAACAATAAAAATTCAACAGACATAGTCACTTCTCTAACACAAAATCCTGTCATCCACCAGACCAACGACGGCTAGTAACTATCTAGCAATGGCACAGCCTCCAGTAGTCCATTCGATCGCCATCCACCCCTTGCCTTCCTCTATAGGCGGTTTATTCAACGGCGTCGGGGACAGCCCGCGAAATCTTCCTCGCAACAGAAACCCTTATGATATAAACAGCAAGATCATGCTTACCGCTATAGTCTCTTTATCATTTGTTATTTTAGTTGTCATAGCACTTCACTTGTATGCGAGGTGTGTTTTTAGACGTCAAGCCCGTCGCCGTATGATAATCCGTAGCTTAGGACTAACCGATGGCCATGTCTCCTCCAGCGAGCAACCCAGAACGGGCTTGGATCCAGTGGTCATTGCTTCATTGCCTGTCTTCTTCTACCACAACAAGAAGGGCCAAGAAGATAATGGAACATCCATTGAATGTGCAGTTTGTTTGAGCATGCTTGAAGATCAAGAAATGGCTAGGTTTTTGCCTAACTGCAAGCACACTTTCCATGCAGAATGCATAGACAGATGGCTGAGCTCTCGCTCTACATGTCCCATTTGTCGAACCGAGGCCGAGCCACGTATTCAGCCAGAACCCCGTGAAGGGCTTGTCGGCGGTGCACCGGCGGCTCTGTCGTTAGAACAAGTGGGGCTTTGTATGGAGGGGACATCGGACGGTGGAATTCAACCATCTCCTAAGGTTAGTGGTCCAAATTCACGTTTAAGCTCATTTAGAAGGATGCTTAGTCGTGAAAGATCGTCAAGGAGAATCCAAATTGAGATTCAACAAGAGGGTTTGGAAGATTTAGAGAGACAGTAAGTTTAATTTCGAAACCGGCCGCAGGTAAATTGATATCTTTGTATTTAGAAAATGTAGAGGTTACATATATGCCGTCCAGTTCATTAACTTCATAGGTGGAAGTGATAGAATTTGTGTACCATCTTTTGCCAAACCTCAGAACGTATACGATCATCGGTTGAATTTTGTCTCGCCTTTGGGTCTAACATGGTAAAGAGGGAATCTTTCCTTTTACGCAGTTGATCAAAAATTGCAGATGACGTACATAGACTAGGAAACACGACAAGAGCAATATATCCTAATCCACATATTTTGTCCTTAATTTTAAATCTGAAAGCGGAATCTGCTGGCGTTTGGATGGTGACCTAAGATTAATTAAGAAGATGTATGTTTGTGGTCGATGTAACGACATGTTTGTACAGCAGACTTAATATGTTCTTTCAACAGAATTATGAACCAAGGTACTGCGTTTCGAAAAGTTTGAGTTCTCTGGCGTATCAGACATTTTGAGATTGTGATGCAAATAACGTCAAACCAATTATGGAAAGGTCAAAGAATAGGCACTTACGTTATGTGGAGAAATTTGGTTTAAGGAGTAGGTAGGAACGAGGAAGTTTCGAGGGTCTACTAGCAAATGAGATGTCTATAATTGACTAACATGCTGTTTCTGACTTGCATAATGCAAAGATCGTGGCTAGGGTCAGCCAGGTTAGTTTAACCAAATACAAGTCCAGGATTTCCGCAGGAAGAACAGCTAGCATAGAAAACATGGGAGGAAAAAGTTGGTAAACTTGGAAAGTCCAAACTCATTAAAAGTTTATTTATATCAATTTCATTTTATTATATAAAATATCTTTCCAATATGAATTAAACTGGTGCAGCAAGCTGAGCCTGAGTGTGTAATAAGAGGAAAAACCAAGTTCTGAAATGACAGTCACAAAATCGAATCAACCTGGAGAGCATTGTAGTTCAATAACCTGTTATTCCCTCCATCGATTAAAACAAAGCATTGAGGACTGGACTTTTCAGTTGTGGAAAGTGGTCAGGAAAAGGGCTTTGGATTTCGGTGGCCTAATTCAGATTGGAGGCTGCTTTAGTCAATTATTCGGATTCCAAGTCAAACATTGAGGTTAGGCAGTTGCCTTTAGCATAGGTTGCAAGGCAACGAATTGACCGCCAATGCTTTCACACGTTATTTCTTCTTTTCTTCCTCGGTTTATGCATTTTCCACCCGAAGAATAAGCAGGATTGGCCTGCCCCTTTAAAATTTAAAGCCAAATTGCAATTAATGGGCGCTTGATTTATAGAAAATAATAGAAATAAAAATGAGAATGATTATAGGAAGGAATAGGAATAGATATAATCATTATAATTATGATGGTTGGCTAAGATGAAGGAATAATTACCATTACTATTGATAGTGGTTGATTTGTAAAAAATATTGCAATTAATTAATTACAAAATGACTTATATTTTAATTAATAAATGAATTATATTTTAATTAATTACAATATTTTAATTAATGAATGAATTATATTTTAATT
>JAOTAY010000007.1:2511195-2524399 GCA_025629805.1 Erythroxylum baracoense | reverse complement strand
TATAAAATATAAAATTTTATTATAAAAATTAAACTATGACATAAAATTTAAAAATTTTAACATGAAATAGTTTTTTTCAAAATTAAAAAAATTGGATTGATAGAGGAAAATTGAAGAACTGCATTAGGAGAGTAATTAATTGTCAAACAATAAAATGACAACATAGTAATACAATTAAACCAATCGGAAAAAATGAAACAAAAAAAGAGGAGTTGATATCTGGAAGAAGAAGAACTATGAATAGTCACTTATTCAAGAAACTTGTTATGTGTGGTGTCAATAAATTGCTTAATCTTCATGAGCTTAGTTCTCCTCTCTACGTCATTGCAATCTTCTCTCCTCATCTTCCAATTCCTTTGCTCAAATACTAACAAGTGAATGGCCATTTTCGTTTGTTTAACTTATTATTCTGATCTTACTGTTTGATGGGTTCTTTACCGAATTGCCAACAACGAGTCTTCGTCTCAAATTGCCAACTTTTTTTCCCAAGAACTATTAGCCTAAGCTTACACATTCTTACATGATTTAGTTTAATACATTAGTCTTTTTAGCATTACTCTGTTACTCTAAACTCAACAGACTCGTGGAACTACTCTTTCTAGTGTAACTACTGTTTCTCTAACCATGGAGCTACTCTTTCTCTTACCATCGATTCCCAATTGATAAACTTTGATAAAAACATATAAACTTGACAGATTCTATAGCGCTTCGTCACTGCTTCTCTTTCAACCTCCACCACCCACCACGCACTAGATCATCACACTACTTATGACTACTTCTCTTCGTCCTGTTCACTTTTAATGGTTGCTTCTAGATTATAAATCTTTTATCACATCACTTGAACAGCCGGAAACCTCCATCACCTTCACCTGTCAGAAACCTTCATCACCTTCACCTTACTTTGGGAAAAACTACTTCTTCATGACAAATGTCTCCTCATATAACATATTCCTACTTTACTTAAAGCTTCTTTCTATTTTCTATCTTCTTTATGCTTTTCCTTTCTTATTTCAAAATCGAGAACTTGTATTAGTATGATTTATGAACTTGTATTTAGTACAATTTATTTTCAGTTGTCAGCTACGTAGACTAGGAAAATGTAAAGGTATCACCTTTTTTGCAGTTGTTGCTTAAGTGTATATAAAGCAACTGTATGCTTGTGGTTCTGAGTTGAGTGAACTGTGAAATAGGCAAGGTTATTTTTTTTAAGAAAGATCAAAATTAGTATTATGTCTTCCTAATTTTAAAAGTATAATAGGCCTTGGTAGATGTTTTCCTATACAAGTCTTTCGTACAAAACAAGATCATCATCTATCAAAGGGAATTTAGTGAAAGCAATTAAAAAAATATAAATCAATTGAACTTGCGTTTCCCATTGAACTATCTTCCACAACTATTTGTGAATTAAACAAAAGCTAGCTTTTAGTCAATCTTTATGGATGAGAAAAGATAATGCACAAAATAGAATGACATGAGGAGGCCAATGGTGCCAATAATAGTCAAGGTTATTGTTGTTATCATCAAATTGAGTATATAGAGTGGAAAGTGACTCAAAGATATTTGTTTTCTCTTATTTTTTCTGTTTGTTGACTTCATTAATTTTTCTTACAATTTTTTTAGCTGTGTATGTTATTTGTTTCTAATATGTATTTATTTTTAAAAGTGCAAGACAGTTAAAGCTGGAATTTATATGCAAAACTACAAGATGGTTAATAATGGTAGATCTTTATCAAATATGTATGACGAACAAAATGAACCTAGTATGGTAGAGGAGTCAAAAGCAATAGAGGCTCTTAATCAATAGTTTGGTGCTACAGTTGAAACTCCAAATAATGCACCTAGCCTAAAAGGACAAGTTATTAGTACTGGTAATGTGATCCTCAAAATTATATGATTGTACATTTAAATTTTAATATAATATTTTATATGTCTATTAATTTTTTTAAATAGGAAATGTAAATTCTAAAAATTGTGGATGAGGAACAATAATTAATGCTGGACTTGCCAAGAAGAAAGCTGAAGGAAAACTAATTGATGTTCAATTTCCTCCTTTGTACTATATGGTATGTGGTAAGTATGCCAGCCTTTTCAAGTCGGAAGTTACTATATGCATTCGACAACTTGCACAATTCGTATCTTTAGTTGGAAAGAGATGTTTGAGGATGATAAGAAAAGAGTCAAGCTCAAAATGAGAAGATTCAAGTTCAAGATGCGGCTATTGAGAAGCAAGCCACAGAAATGAAACAAATTTTAGCTATTTTTGCACATTTGGCAAATACTAGACGAATTCCTAGTTTGTTACTCAATTCTTCTAACTTAATTGAAGATTCATCAAGTGCCACAACATCAAAAACTTTAACTACTCATGTAAGTTTATAAATTTATAAAATCTAGAATAGTTAGTATCACTTCTTATCATTATCATTATATTATTATAAAATGCTAGTACTAAATTTATAGCTTAATATTTTATAAAATAATTAACTGATTTTATTTTTATTTATTTTGTAGGAAACAAATCTACAATAAACTTCATCCTGAAGAATAGCCAAGAAATTTTACCTTAGAGAGTTTTAGCTTAAATTAGTACGTAGTAGTTTCAGAAAATTGTAATAAATAATTTTCTTGGATATTAAAATTTCCAATTTTATATATTGGAAACTATAATTTTTACATTTTGGTGATTTTTATATATTTTATATATACTAATAATTTTTATTTGCTTCTCTGATAATATCTACACACTAAAAATCTGTATCATTCGTGACAACTTCTATTTTATAGCCACCAATGCAAAAGTTTTTATCGATTAAGTAATTAAATTGTAAAATTTAATAATATTATTTTATTGGTGACAAATACGAAAACATTAGTGATAAATTTATTGTAACAAATATTCTTTATTTAGAGACAAAAATATTGTAACATTTAATTTTCATACTTGTGACGAAATCTGATAGACAATATAGCCACTTATGCAAATTTCTTTTACAGCTAATGTAATTTCGTTGATGAATTGATAGTTTTATTTATGATAATAATAAACACATTAGTGCCAATACTTTTTGTATGAACCAATTTTTATTTTTGTGAAATGATGTTGACACTTTTTTATTAAAATATTAGTGACAAATATTCTGTCACTATTTATAATTATTTTAGTGGTGATAATGTCGTATCAATAAAATAAGTATTGTTACGACTTTATTCGTCACTATTTTATATTATTTGTGTCGTCAAACTTGTTATAAATATGTAAAGTTGCTGTGACCATATAGTGTTGTCATACATTTTATAGGTTTTACTGTAGACACTTTTGTCACAATATAATGAAGTACTATTACAACTTTATTCGTCACTACTTTATATTATTTGTGTCAACAAACTTGTCATTAATAAGTACAGTTCTTGTGACCATATAATGTTGTCACACATTTGATAGGTTTTAGTGTCGGCATTTTCGTCATAATAAAATGAATTATGTTATAACTTAATTCGTCATTATGTTATATTATTTGTGACGACAAACTTGTCATAAATATGTAAAGTTATTGTAACTATATAGTTTTGTCACACATTTCACAACTTGTAGTGTTATTTGTGACGGGAGGTGATGACTTCAAAAATTGGACACTATTAATAATAGTGACTAATATTGCTACTTTTAGTGACAACTTTTACTTTTACTAAAAATACAATTTCTTGTAGTTTTTGATTCCAACCAATTCTCCCATATCCTAAACATTGATTCCCTTCATTACAAAAGCTTTACACTGTAGATACGATCGCTACTCACCACTGCTATAAAATTAGTTGTAGCGCATTCGACACATAACAACAATTTTGGCACCGTTGCTGGAGAGTGTGGTGTTTTAGTTTTGATATCAATTGGTGTTTTGTACATCTATGGTTATAATTAATTTTTTAGTTATTTCTTGATCTTTTCACATTTTTTTGTGTGATTGTGTATAAAAAGGACACAGTGAAGGGAGTATGTCACTGCTGGATATTGTCAATGTTATTGGTGGAAAATTTTTCCTTAACCCATATTCCTAATCTTATTATCAAGTTTGGAGTGATTATACGAACTTTAGTTATAGAGGGGATAGCCAACAAAACTACCGGGGTAGGTTGCAAGATGCACAACAATTCCCGCATAGACCAAATTTCTCTTATTCCAACTCAGGTACATTTTTTGAAGACTTAGTTATGTATCTTGATACTAATACTTTGCAATTTCAGCAGGATGTGATAAAATTCCAGCAAGATATAAGTCTAAAATTCAGAACTTAGTAAGCCAAATGGGCTAGTTGACGGTAGCTATCAACCGTTTAGACTCACAAAGCGGAGAGATGCAACTATCTCAACCGAGAAAAATCCAAAGAATGCTAGTGCGGAAACCTCATAGTGTGGAAAGGAGCTTGAGAATCTTGAGAAGACTACTCATGGGACTCCTAGTGAAGAAGAAGTGGAGAAAGAACTGGGAAGCGAAAGAGATATATCATTTAGCTCTAATATGAATACTGAGTCCCTAATTTCATTAATTATAATTAGATATATAGCTGTTTAATAATAACGAGAAAGTGGTTAAAGCTTTGAACTTATAATTTACCAATTTTATATCCAGACTTGTTTTTAGAACATTGATATGATTTAACGTTGCCCACATAAAAAATGTAGAATACAAACTGATGGCTGGTGGACTATTGCTGCCAGGATTTTGAACCTGCTAGCATTCCATCGCTTATGCTGCTGAAAAATCATTCTTAATTTTGGCTAATATTGAGGATTCAGCCATTAATTTGATCAAACTTGAAATTTCAAGTCAAAGATTCAAATGCAATACAAATGTATAATTTGCTGACATTAAAGTACTTGCGATTCTTCATTCATAAAACAAATGGCGAACTTGTAAAATTGTAGTATGCTCCTTTCATTTGGTCTTCCATCGGAACCCCTCAAACATTACTTGTCCGTAGGCGCCCCAAAACATGCTTTTCCCCAGTAAGAAGCTCTACCAATCCTACAAATTAGCATTGCCGTGTTGAACACAGCTCATATTAGCTTTCTGTCAGAACAACAATCAAAAGCAGCATCTGAAAACACGATTTAGGCAATTTTGTGTACCCTCAGCATAGTCACGACAATCATGATAGCCAACCCTCAAATCCATGTCCCATCGATCGCTAAATTTAGTTGCAAGATTTACAGAATGCAGACTGGAGGATCCAACAAACCAGCACCTGCTTTTTGGCAATTTAGTTAACTGTTTCACAAGAACAACACCTGAAAGAAGTGGACATCTCATCATAAAAACGATGAAATACAGATTTCTGTTTCTTTTGATTATTCCTATTTTAAAAGTTCATACATTTTCCTATTCTTTCTAAACCATCAAGGAAGAGCACATGTACCTACTTAAGACTGAAAAGAATTATTGACTCAAGTGGATGTCCAGTAACCACAGTATAAGCATCTTGACCTAAAATTCAACAAAATCTTCTTGAGATGAACATGTATCCCTTTTTTAATGGTGATCCGTCCAAACCACTGACATTTCCAGTATAAGAGCATACCAAAAATGAAAATCCAAGAGCGAAAATAAAAGAAAAGCACTACTTGTCAAATTCTATGTTAGATAACAGAGTATCTAAGTAGTAAAAGCACCGACAATCCTTGTTGATATCGGTGGAAATACATATAGCACAAGTCACAGGTTTGAGGACTTAAAGAGAACAAACAAGACAGAAGCAGAACAAGTCATATCAGCAATTTGCTTAGCCTCACCAGGAGTTGCTCTGCCAGATAGAACAGCAAGTGCCGTGTATATATTCTCAGGATCTTTGGGCTGAAACCCGAAAACAACAGGCTATCATATAACACCAAAATTTGTTAAGAGAATGCCATTGAAAGCAAATGTTGCGTTATATATAGTTCAAAGAAGGCCCAGTGGCCTAATTAAATGAATCATATATGTATAATGGGATTCGAGTCTGTATATCTTTAACAGAATAACAGAGGAAGGAATACATCAAAATTTTTGCTAGAAAAAGCAGCCATTCATATGACTAGATATTGAAGTACTAAGAACGAAAATCAAAGGGAATTGGAGAATTCTGAGAGAGAAACGAAAAACAAAGTCTGAAACAAGATAAACGAGTAGATTATAGAGCAAACATTAGAGATGATAGAGAAGGAAGAGAAAAGAACCTTAGAATTGGGAGAAGGTGAAATGGGTTTAATGACGACCATGAAATGCTGCAAGTCCCAGATATTGAAAGAGTAAGCAGTAGACATTAATAGCTGACCTAGTCCTTTTGTGGCTCTCAGCGGCACTGCTGCAACATACACCTCATCCTTGCCCCTCGTCACTACTGACTTTGACGAAAGCAGAGCAGCCATGTTGCCCCTTTTCTCCAAAGAAAATCAACGGTTAAATTAGTTGATGAATATGTTCTTCGTTCAACCTCTTTTGGTCTTAGTGTCCATTAACATAGTTAACGACAATATTATTCGTTGAAGCTAAATATTTCAAAACAGTTGGGTTCTCGTCTAATCGTGCAGGCAATGTGGCAGGTAGCGGTGAAGTCAGGTTAGATTCAACCTAAACCATTCATTTCTTTTATCCCAAAAGATTAGAATAAAGTAAGTTATCCAAATTTGTTTGTAGTCTTCTACGACTAGACTTTTCAATTATTATCAGCTTACACAATTAACTACTTTTTTATTTATAATTAATTTTTATAATCTTTTGTTGATTATTTTTCCAATGCAGTATATTACATTTTTAATGCATAGGACAATATTATTTTGATTGTGTTGTATTGTTTATGGTGCACTTAACCTTTTTATAATTTTTTTGAAAACTTAAAATATTGCTTTTATATAATGAAAAAAAAGATGTATGCAACATAATTGCAGCTGTGGAGCAATCCTACTGTAATATCGATGAAAATACACATGGCCATACGATCAAAGCTAATGTGGACCATTATTTAACTTAATCCAATTAAGGTCAGTATTATAGCGTTATCTTTATAACATATGATCTGTTAAGATATCCATACCTAGGTAGGTATTCATTCCTTATTTTGAATAAGCATTCCTTTAGAGCCATATCCCTCGGCAACATCACTTTATCTTTGTGATGTTGCTAGTTTCCGAAGGTCAATCATTAAAAGCACCAATTCCAAAAGATCCACGTTCTTACTCTCTCGCTAGTTCTTTATAACTCAACATAAGATAAACAAAACCAAAACTTAGGTTGGCTGCAAGTTTAATATCAGTAAGTGCTTTTTGATCTACTTGACAATCTCTCTTAAGACTTGCTCCCTTTGTTTACTTTTGCCCTAGTTTAACCTTAAATTTCTTGCTGCTCTTCCAAATACAAGTTCGAATTCTAGATATAGATGTCAAGGCTCTATCGTTTTTAATGATCAACTCAAAAATAAGACTGATTGATAAAAGGAATCAATGTGAGCATGCAACTCATTAGATAATTAAAATAAGTAAATTTAAAGTATAAATGGCTAAAAGATTCAGTTGAATTTGAGTATAAGATATAAGTGTAATTGCCTGAGTGATAACACACTTGTCCCTAGTTAAAATTTTTTTATGTATAGCCAACCATAAGGTAAAAGAAATTTTAGGAATGGCTTAGGTAACCAAACCAAACCAAATTAAGCCATGAGACTTTCATATTTATTTGATGGAGATCATATCTATATGAAATTTTGGAGAAGATTCAAGAAGATTGATTCAGCCATATGATGTTATCTTTTGAAATATTCTTGATCAAGGAACTAGGAGTTAGGGCAACCAATCTATTGCATTATTATGAATTAAGGTTATATTCATTAAAGAATTAAACATCTTTGATAGAGGACTCATCATAAATTATTGATCTTAAATGTGAGAAAGAGTCATTTTCCATTAAAAGGTTGGAGGAGACCAAAGATTTGTCCAAAATCTTGTCTTAGAACCATCCACTGGGAAAATCCTAAACTAGTTTCTAACTTTGTCCCTTAGCTTGAAAGTATTAAGCATAGTCCAGGAATTATTAGCATTTGGATTATAGGACCAGAAGTTTGATTTCATCATATAATAAGATTGAATCTATATAACCTATAAAGGTTTTTTATCAATTAGCAATCCATGCTATTTTGATATATAGGGTAGAATTACTGTGTTCCAATTAAGCAACTCCTTGTCCTACTTTAGCTTTAGGAAGATAAACAATTTTTCAAGAAAATTTAGTCATATAAGGAGCATTTGAGGAACCCGATTAGAGAAATTTCTGTAGGAGTTTTTCCTATTATTTTAATGAGTGAGGTAAGTGAAGCTATATGAGCTATCTAATGGAAATGTAGAGTATACAAGACAACATTGATTTGTTATATTAACGAGTAAATGTTAGGGGATAATTACATAATTTATCAATCCCTTTCTTGATTCAAGATATTATATGCAAGAAGTTACTGTACGTTGGTCTCTTATGTGAAATGGGGAGCTGAAAAAAATGTAAAAGGAAGTTGGATTTCCTTAAGAACAATTAGAGAAGAGATATTGAGAGGTAAATGAGACATTGAAGATGATAGGAAGAGGCGACTTTTCTCCTTGTTCATTAATAATATAGAAAAACCTGTAAAGGTTTCAATTGAATTCTTAAGGGCTATAATAGAGTGTGGATAAACTTTAGAGAAATCATTTACAAAATCCAAACTACATATCTCCATTCTTTTATAATCCTTATGAAACATAAATATCTTCCTTAAATTGATTGTGTACTTGGTTATTCTCGAAATAACTTTCAGAGCAACAACAAACAAATAAAGGGATATGGGATCACCTTACCATATTCCCCTTGCCCTTTTGATTAGCTTAGTCAGGATACCATTGAATAGAATGCTATAAGAAACTGTTGAAACATATTGTCTTATCCATTGTATATAGGTGATAAGTGTATATTATAGTATTTTTTTTAGATGTTTAAGCGTGTTTTTAAGTATTCTGTTAGATGATAATCATATGTTTAGGTCTTAGAATTGTGATCTTGTTAGTGTTACTATATGTCTTAATTGTTTGATTGCCTTAGAGCAAGGTTTTGATCTTAATATCATGTTTTAAGGATGGCTTGATGTGTTTGTTAGCAAGTGGAAATATAAAAAATTGAAGAAAAGATGAAGAAGGAAATAATAAGAACATACACTATTACGCATGTTAGCTATACGGGGATGAACCCTCTAGCGTGATCATACATTCCCATTATGCACAAACTAGGGTTTTGCCACTTGTATTAGTTCTAAAAGTAGCCCTGAAACGTCAAGAATACAAAAATTAGATCATATTAATAAACAATTAAAGAGAGATCTTAATTGTGAGTTAATTATCCTTACGGTTGTTTCAAATCTAATTAACTAGTTAGGAGTGGTTTTGTGAATCGAGAAGTTTCAATTCTATTGTTATCAATTTCTATTGGGATTACTTGATTAGAACTTAAGAGAAGGTAATCAAAACATTAGGATATCTAAGATGAAGCATAATTCAATTAACAAGAAAAAGGGAAGACAAAACAAGGATAGAATAACCCCTAAGTTTCCATTATTGATTAACTTCATTCTTATTGCTAGCTTCACTTATTCTATTGTTTGGTTTTATTAGTTTATTTTAATTTCAATTAATTTTTTAATTCAATTAATTCAATCTGTTATTACCTTAGATAATGTGCATTCAATTTGTTACGTGACTAATCCAATCCTCATAGGAATGATATATTTTATACTACAAGTTATGACTTGTATACTTAAAGTACGAAAGTTTTTTTATATAAAACTATAAACAAGTTTTTGGTGTCATTGCCAAGGATTGAATTAGCATCATATTTGATTTAAATTCCTTTGATTTAAGGAATTGATACTTTTCTCTTATGTGAATGTAGGTGAATGAACACAAGGGCCACTTGGAGCTCAAACAAATTAGGAGATAGATCAACTATAGACATCACAATGCAAGAAAGAGAGATTCAGAAAGCTAAACACCAAGAATTAATAGAAAGAACAATGGTGGAGGAAGGAAACCAATGAGAACAATAAAGAACCCTTATGGACTTCATGAGGCTAGGGTTCAATGTCAATCAACAAGGGATTAGAAGTTCACTAATACAAACTATTATGTTTGAAATCAAACCAGCACTACTGAACTTACTACAAACCAATGTGTAATTTAATGAACTGGCCAATGAGGACCCCAATCCTTATTTGGCCAATTTCTTAGAGATTTGTGATACATTTAGGTAGAGCTATTGCAAGATGTAGACAAGATGGGGCTCTTTTCTTTTACACCTAAGGTTTGAGCTAAAGCATGGTTAAATTAACTCAACCCAGAAAATGTCACAATATGGGAGCAATTAGTGCAAGCCTTCTTAGCTAAGTACTTCCCCTTGACAAAGACTACAAGGATCACAAAGGAATTAAAAATTTATAGGAAAATGACAAGGAGTCTTTGTATGAAGCAAGGGATAAATTCAAGGAATTGTAAAGGAGCTGTCTATATCAAAGCTTCACAAAGGAGTTCTTTCTGTAAATGTTTTATAATGTAGTGAACACACCCATACAAGGCACCATTAATGTTGTAGCTGATGGCTCTTTAATAATGAAAATAGTTAAAGTAGCACATGATCTATTAGAAGAGATGGCAACTAATAGCTATCTATGGACATGGGAAAAATGTAAACAGTAGCCAATCTTTAGAGATCAAAACAGACTATTTGTTGTGGATTCAATGATAGCATTGCAAGCTAAAGTAGTGAATCTAACTAAACATTTGAACTACTTGAAAGCCACATCTTTCAGTCTACTTAAGGCAATTCAGTAAGGATGTGAGGTATGTGGACAAAATAATCATGCCATAGTTAATTGTTTCTTATTAGAAAACTGTAACATCCTTTTTCCATATTAAGGGTTAGAACCCTAGATTTATGTAAATGAGAAATAGCAACGAGAGATTAGAAAAATGCATTTCATACTTATGCATAATATTAGCATACACACACACATGTGAATTTGATTGTTTTATACACATTACAATAATTGTTCATACACTCATTTGACATTTTTAGGTATAAAAGATTTTTATTAAAGTGATTATGATGTGAGTAGTGAATGTTATGTCTTAAAAATTGATTTGGTGAGTATAAATATTGATTTAGAATTTTTGGTGAAAATTTGAGAAATTTATGAAATTTATGAGTATTTTGGACTAGGAAAAATGCCAAGTGGCAAGACAAATTGATAAATGGTAGTAGAAATAATGTCAAATGTTAGCAGAAATTATTGGTAAGTGACATTAGGATTTAGTGACAAGTGTCATAAAAAATTGGGAGACAATTGGACTAGAAATTGGAGACAAATGGACTGGTTATTAAAGAGGACCCATTGGAAACCATAAGGTGGTGACATGTGGCAAGTGACAAGTGTCACTTACCTTGCCACAGACCTTTCTTTGTTATGTTCAAATGAAAGACAACTATTCTAGTCTTTCATTTGTACTTCTTTGGTTAAATGCTCTCTTTTTATTGTTCTTCATCTTCTTCATTTCTCCTTCTCCATTTATGACACCGTTAACTCTCACCATCGTGGTATTTGTTCTCATCCATCGCTTGCTACTTCCATTTTGATTGACTTTATCATCTTGTTACTAAAAGACCCATTTTATTCCACCTTAAATGTTGATGATTGTGTATCATGGAGGAGCTAGGATTTCATGGTGATTGAAGAAGTTTTTGAGCTAAAACAAGTAAGTATCTTGATGATCTCGTAGGGTTATTTTAAAAAGAAATATTTTGATGATAGTTAGAAGTTGATAGACCATAAAATGGCGATGAACATATATTAAAACGTGAGTGAAGAAACGAGAATATATATGTTTTGTTTTTGCATATGTGATGAATAATAATTCATAAGCTGATATAAAGATGTTTTTAAGAGTTAATGATCATAAAAATGGTGGCTGAAGAGTGATGATATGTTGATGAAGATATAAATAATTAGTGATGCTCCATTTTCATATAAATGATAAATAATAGATCATGTATTGTTTATAGATGATTAATAATGAAAATGGTGTATGAATGAGAACTAAAAGTTAATGATCGAAAAGATGTTTATGTCCTATTTTTTTGTTAATAATAAGTGAAAAAAATTGATGAATGAATGTACATTTGTGTTCTATTTTGAGAGTATGAAAATCATGGATTATAGACTATTATGTAGAGGAAATAGATTGTAAATAAAGGGTGAAAGTTATGTTAACAAAGATGTCGAGTTATGTTTTTAAAATGAAGAGAATTAAGATGATAGCTTAAAGATAAAGTGGAATTTGATAATGAAGATGAAGGTGAGCTAAAACATTAATGAATGAATTTATACATTGATGTTATGTTTTGTATAATTGATAAACAATAACGTATGGTCTGTTTGATAAGTGTTTTTAAGTTAAAATAGAGATGAAAATGATGAGGAGTTAAGCTAGAAATGATGAACTATGCATAAGGTATGGAATGTAGTAAGTAAAGAGTTAGGAATATGGAAAATATAGATGAAAGTGACTATAAAACCTTCAGACATAATAGCCCATCCACAATCGTGGGAAATGAAGAAAGGTCTGAAAATTTTTGTTGTGTATACCACGATGGTGGGACATCATCCATGATAGTGGGAAGGCCATCATCGTGAGTTATCTTTCGTTTAAATGATGATTGAAACAATAAATAGTTGGGTACTTTTGCTTGAATAAGATTTGAAATTAACCTAGTTTGGTTATGGATTAAATTGAGATAGGGTTGTGATTAAATCAAAACCCTATCTTAGTGTCTCCATTATCTGTACAGTCTTGTTTCTTTTGACCATAACTTCTTCTCCAGATGTCCGAATGAGATGATCTTTCATTTGGAATAAACTAGAGACATAAGGATACAAATCATGTGAGAAATCAAACTATGATTCAGTCTCTAAGATGGTTAATTTTTGGATGGAAGTTATGCTTAGTACACTATTTTTGAATATGAAAAGCTACCCTGAAAATGTTTGAGGCATATCTTCCAAATTATTGAACCAAATTAAGATATTTTGGTGTCAATAGAAACATAAGACATAGAGGAACACTTTTCTAGAAGAGGATATGACCAAATTACATCAGTTTCACTTTC
>JAOTAY010000007.1:2471196-2490164 GCA_025629805.1 Erythroxylum baracoense | reverse complement strand
ATATTTCATAAAAATATATTATTAGTCATATAAATTTAAATTATAAATAAGAAAATATTAAATTAAAGTAAGAAGAAAATATTACATTGGACTTGCTTTCTATTAGTTAAAAATATAGTGAAAAATAATAATTATCAGAAGGTTATTAACGGAAAGTAAAATTTTTACCGCAGAAGCACTTTCCTACCGCAACCCTCTTTCTGCTTATGGATTCGCAACCCTCTTTCTGCTTATAGAATCCAAAAGCAGAAAGAGGGTTGCGGTGGGAAAGTGCTTCTGCGGTAGAAATTTTACTTTCCATTAATAACCTTATGATAATTATTATTTTTCACTATACCCTTAACGAATAGAAAGCACTGCAGTTTTCTCCAACCTCCGGTTATTCACCGTAGATCCAAACATGTGATTGCATTTGAAAATTGCGGTGGATAAGTACTTATCTCCACCGCACCGCAGATCCAAACGTGGGCTTACAGTGTATTGTGATGCTTCTAGGTGTTGGTTTGGGTTTTGTGCTTATGTAGCATATATGAGTAGTGACTTATGCCTCCCAAAAAATAAAGAAGCAAGAACATAACTATCCTACTCATGACTTGGAAATGGTAGTTGTGGTGTTTGCACTTAAGATTTGGAGACATTATTTGTATGGTGCAACTTGTGAGATCTATATTGATCATAAAAGTTTGAAATATATTTTTCAGCGAAGGGATCTAAACCTGAGACAACGAAGATGGATGGAGCTTTTGAAAGATTATGATTGTTATATTTTGTATCAACCAGGTAAAGCTAATGTAATAGCTGATGCTCTAAGCAAAAAATCATCCAGTAGTTTTTCTCACATCAAATTTATAAGGAGAACCTTAATTAAAAAGTTGCAAGAGTTATTTGACCAAGGATTACTATGGAAGATATCAAGATTAGGATGTTTACTAGCATAATTCAAGGTTATATCATTGTTTTTAGAGAGAGTCAAGCTTGCTTAGTCCAGAGACCCTCAGTTATGTAAGATAATTGAGGAGATTCAAAAGAATCGAGCTAAGGATCTTATAGTGGATGGTGATGGTATTTGAGGATGGTTACTAGGGTATGTGTACCCGATGTTGATGACCTAAGAAAAGAAATCATGGAGGAGGTACACTTTGCAGCTTATATTGTTCATCTAGGCTCTACTAAGATGTATCATGATATCAAAAGCATGTACTAATGGAGTGTAATGATAAAGGATATTGCAGAATTTATGTCTAGATGCCTAACATGCCAACAAGTAAAGCTTGAGCACCAAAAACCTTATGGATTATTACAACAACTCCCCATTCCTGATTAGAAATGGGATATGATTATTATGGATTTTGTGACTGGATTGCCCCATACTAATACTGGATATAATGTTATATAGGTGATTATGGACAGATTAACAAAGTTTGCACACTTCTTACTTATCAATAAGACTTATTCTAATAATAAGTTGGCTAGGCTATATGTCAATAAAATTGCGTGTTTACATGGGGTACTACAATCTATAGTCTCCGATAGGGATTCAAACTTTACATCAGTTTTTTGGCAAGAGTTGCAAAAGGCTTTAGGTACAAAAATAGACTTTAGCATTACTTTTCATCCTCAGACATATGGCTAGTCTGAGAGAACTATTCAGCTTTTAGAGGGTATGCTTAGGATGTACATTACTGATTTTGGTGGTCATTGGGATTTTCATTTGACATTGATTGAATTTGCTTATAATAATAATTACCATGCTAATATTGAAATGGCTTCTTATGAAGCTTTATACGGAAGAAAATGTAGATCACCTTTATATTGGGAAATTGGTGAACAACAATTGACGGAACCTAAGTTAGTATAAATCACTTTCAAAAGGATCCCTATTATTCAGCAAAGATTGAAAACAACTTTTAGTAGACAAAAGAGTTACGCGAATCCAAAGAGGAAAGATATGAGATTCTCAGTATGTGAAATGGTATTTTTGACAATATGACCAGTGAAAGGAGTGGCAAGGTTTGGTAAGAAAGGTAAACTAGCTCCAAGGTATATTGGTTCGTTTGAGATTAAATCTAAAGTGGTTGAAGTAGCATATAGGTTGGTGTTACCGCCTAACCTGTCGGGAGTTCATCCTATATTTCATGTTTCGATGTTAAGAAAGTATATTTTGGATCCGTCTCATATCCTTTAGGCATGTAATGTGAGGATTGAAGGCGAGTTGACATATGAAAAACAACTTGTTGCCATAGTAGATTATCAGATTCGTCAGCTGAGATCAATAGAGATACCAATGGTGAAAGTGTTGTGGAGTAATCATACGATGGATGACTGTATGTGGGAGATGGAGTTGGATATATAGAGTCAATACCCGCATAAATTTCAACAATGAGGTGAGACTTAAAATTTGAGGACATTTCTTTTGTAAGGGGAAGAAAATGTAATGATCTAAATTTTTATTAAATTACACATAATGGATAAATAAGGAGAAAAGCCTATAAAAGTATAAGTTAAACTTAAGAAAGCTTAAGCTCAATTTTCTTTTAAACTCTTTTTCCTATAGGTTACTATTCACTCCCAACTTTTGACATTCATACCTTTACAATTCGGCCACCATTTATAAGGATCTAAGGCTCTACAAAAAACTCTCTGGACGTTCTACAAAACTCCTAAACTTGTTTCTTTAAAAAAGACCCAAATTTGGAGGAATCGCGATTGGAAGTTTCGATTCATTTAGGTAAGTCAAAGATCTCCTACTTTTAGTCATTTTTTGGTGAAACTAACACCGTCATCGTGTCTAATGGCCCTAAAAACATAGGAAAGAAGGGAAACCCAACATCAATCAGCCCATTTTGCTGGTAAACGGTCGATTTAAACCTTCGATTCTCCCAAACTGGGAGGATTTTTGACATAAGACCAATGTCATTGGATTCCTGAAGGTGAGCTTGTCATTTCTGGGTGGGTGGAGAAGGTTACCGCCCCTCCGACATCGGCGCATGTACCCTACACTCTGGTAATAGTGGTGATTTTTTGACTAGCCCAGAAATAGTTAGAAATAATTTTAAAAATTTCCAAATATTATGTAATGCAATTTTCATGAAAGCAATATATTGAAATTCTTCATAGTTTGTGAGATAAAAATTTAAAAATGGTTATGTTCTTATAGAAATGCATAACTTGATTAAACTAATGCATGAAATTGATTAAATTGAGTTGTTTTTTATTAGAATTGAGAATATCTTGATGTATTGAGTATAAATGAGGGTGTATGGGCTAGAAGTTGGTATACTTGAATTAAAATTGGATTTATTATGAATTTTTGTGATGTAAATGTGGACTCAATTAGGTATGGACATGCAGTTTAAAGGCCTAAATTGAGTTGTGATTACTGGTAGTTATTGAAGTGTCTTTTCATTGCAGGAGTGACCCTTCTTTTAGAAGGAGGATGTCCATTTTACAGGGGAAACTCAGCCAAATTTTAACTAGGCTCTTTTTAAAATGTGACATCATCATTTTTTAAATAGAAAATACGCTCCTTAATATTGAGTCATGGTATTATTCTCGAGGTGTCTAAAATTGGTTTAGGTTTTAAATCTTGATGGTCATTCCTACTTTTCTTTCTATAGATCAATCAGTAGTATAACCTTCCACTTCAAGAAACTAGGTTCGGCGTGAAGGAGTGCATTCTACCTGTGAGTTAATATTCATGGTTATGAATATACATTAGAATTCATTCTCATATTCATCATGAAAATCACCATCATTATCATATGCATGCATAACATTCATACATATGGATTGACACATGTATACGTATTTTGTCGTGAAATGTTGTGCTCGTTTTGATATGTGATGATATGGAGGATTGTTATAGTATAAGTTACTTAATGGGCGTCACTAAGTTGTGCACATAATGAGTCATTAGTCAAGAATAGATTGGAGTTAGTATTGTGTCTATTGATTGAGATATGACGTGATTGAGGCAGTTTAGTTGAGCTTATTCTTAGAAGTCAACTGATATATGGTACATGAAAGGTAGCATGATTATGGCGACTCAGTTAAGCTTGCTTTCAGAAGGCAATCATGTTGTAATGAGGCTGTGGCGGTTTGATTGAGTGTGGCTCTCGGACAACAGTCCACTATATTAGACCAGGTGATCCATGTGGAATAAGAGAGCCCCTATGGCTATAATATGTGGGTAAAAGGTATGTTATAGGGTCAGTCGTCAATCCTCCACTATTATTTGTGATTTTTTATTGTGATGATTATGTGACATGATATTGATATGGGAAATGCAAGCATGTTTATAAACAAAATCATTATGTTATGAGATTGCATTTATGGATATAATACATTATAAATATATATGTATCATTTAAAATCCTTAGGAATGCATAATATAACTATAGTATTAATTCACTCAGTGAGGTCTGACTCCCCTAAACTATTTTTCAAGATCTCCTTTTTAGATCTCTTTTAACAGGGTACTTTTTCAGTCTTCTTTCTCTCTAACGATTTGATGTATGTTTGTTAATGACCTTTGACTCTAGAGCCACAGTAGTCTTGTATGTGCTAGATTTTCCCTTGTATGAACTATCTTAATGTTGTAGCAAATAGAGGATTGTATATTGTTAGAATTATTTGATTATTACAATTATGAGTTTGATCATTTTGAAATTTTATCTTTATTATAGATATAGAGATTTGATGGTATTTTAGGCTTGTTAAGGGTCCAGTAAACCTTGAGTTTACTGCTCCTTTGTAGCTAGTCACGGTCCAAGATTGGGTTCGTGACATTAACTCTTGTTGCCCAACTTAATCAGATTACTATCAACATGCTCTTTCGATTTATTGTCGATGTATATACAAACACAAATATCACGATACCTAAACAATTTCATTAACACTAACAGACACATCAGCTTCTATCACGATCGTGGCCTTGGCCCTTGGTCCTTTACCGGGCTTCTTCCAAATCTTCTTCATTCTTCGATATCTGATCTCAAACAGCAACAAACACATCAAAGCACCTCAAACATATAAAATTAAAGCTCAATAGCATGCTCTAACCCATATAACATTCAAAACACAAATATCTAACCATTTAACACAATTCTGAACCTAAACATGCACGAATCAATTTATTAACAACTAAAAACATACTAAAATGCCTACTAAAACAACTTGCAACCTACAATTATCAATCTATTATTAATTTATTATATCTTAATAAAAATTAGTGTATTCTTTTCATTTTAGTAAAGTATTATATTTTTATTACATTTTTCTTATTTTTATAAATTTTAAATTTTATTTATTATAACTGGTTTTAAGACAGTTTAACATTGATTGAACTTTTAAATTTCAAACCACTCCTCTTACTAACTTGATATTTGGTTTTGACTTTTAAAATATTGATAAATAGAACTTCTTATATGTATTCAGCATACACAAACAATATATCTCCCTCAAACTATTTTTCTCTCATAATATTAAAGCCACTCTTTAATTAAAAATTTTCCTACGATTATTATTTCTGGAAAAATTTTCTATTATCATCGTTTTTGCTATCATCTTTGCCTTATAAATTTATGTCATTCACTCACCACAATAACAAGTCAATAATAAATATGTTTAAATATTGATTCAATTTAGACATCTTGCATCTTAAAATAATGCCTCTAATATAGAACTTGATAAGCTCTCTTTGGTGGCCTTAAACTATTTTCAATTTCAAAAAGATGTTTTTTCTTCTTAGTTCATTTCACCGATTTTTCTTTCATTCTCAATTTTTGAATAGCCAACTTGGGATATAAATATTGTGACCTTATGATGTTAATTTCCAATGTTGCTTTTAAAACCAAATGTCATTCTCTAACAATCACACGATGAAAATTTCAGAGTGAACAGAGGTCATACTTGAGCTTCCAATTGTTGATTTTGTTTTTGGTTTAACCAAACTAGTTTAGTTGCTTAAGAAGGCATATTTAATCAATTCTAGTTAGTTCTTAACTGATATAGATTAGTTCTAAAGGTTTTAAGGTGTGCTTAATCCATTTTTTTGGTATATATTGCCTAGTTTAGTTGAATTTGTATATGTTTTGCACTCTTTTGGATATTTACGGTATTATAGATAAACCTAAATTTGCCAATTATTGAATGGAAAAACAGACTACTTGTTTTATGCTAAAAACTGCAAGTATACTTAATTTAGGTTGTGCTTTGTTTAAGACTCAAATTCGAATAATAAATTGAATACGGGAAATTGATTCAAGAATTGTAAAGTGAAAATTTCAACAAAACAGAATTAAATTGAGCAGTCACACAGATCACAATGGAAATCCGTCAAGGGAGTTAATAAAGTTATGAGAGAGGGGATTTTACTTATCATTAATACAAATCTAGCCATTTATGTGTTTATTAGGTGTCGATTCTAGACGGTTGTAGGGTTGATTACTCTTTCTCAAGTTATAACCATTAAACCTTAAATTGTAAACCCTAATCGAATTATATACCATAATTTTAATTAGTTCTAAAGCTCTCTAGTAAACAATCGGGTGTCGCAAGATATCTCTCTCCATAAAATTACTGACTAGATTGATTAAGTGGTCAATTAGATCACCTAACTCTCATAAATCTGATCTAATCATTTTTATCTGGCTCACCCTCTCGGTTTGTTACTGAAACATGCAAATACATTAATCAATCACAACACCCAAACCAATAAACACAAAATAACTAAATCAACATTAACTTAAAGTAAAATCCCGAAAGAGAGTCTAGAACATTATCAACAACTGGAAATCCAATTCCATGCAATCCATACCAACTTTATACATTTAAATGAAAAAGGAAATAAAGAGAAAATGGAACTTAGGTTGGACAAATTGGAAAGGCAGCAACGTCGGGATACCACCTGATCTGGGAAGCAGCAGCGTCGGGATACCACCTGATCTGGGAAGCAGCAGTGTCGGGATCCACTTCTTCTTTCTCCTTCTTCCTCTTCTTCTTCTCTCTCTCTCTTCCTTCTCTCTCTTTTTAGGGTTTCCAAATGGAGGCTGATTGTAAAAGCTCCTTTCTAGGGTTACATCATAATGCTTTTATAGTCTTTTCCAATTAAGGTATCCCTAGTGTCTTTCCATGGTTCGAAATGTCTGAAATGTCCCTAAAAAACTCGAATTTGGATCTCACATTTGTCTATGCACAGACCACGATCGTGGCCAGCTTGTTTGACTCTCTATCATGATCGTGGTAGATTCCCCACAATCATATCCCTATGCTCGAGCTTCTGTCACGATCATGGAATATTTGCCACAATCGTGGCCCTGGGTTATTGCCTAGGTCTTCTCTAATTCTCCTTTAAATGCCCTAAAATACTAACAAACTCATCACGGCACCTCATATATATATAATTGAAGCTCAAATACATGTTCTCACTCAAAAAATACTTAAAACACAAATATTTATGAACTAACAAAATTCTTAACCTAAACATATACCAAACAAACAAATTAACCACTAAACTACCTACAAAAATACAATGCAATCTACATCTATCACCAATCCCATAATTATTTTATTTAATGGGACTAACTATGTGTTGTGGGCTTATAAAGGTTCAGATTTTTATATAATTATAAGTTATATTGTATGTTATAAGTAATTTGTTTGAGCCCATTAAGAAGGAGAAAGACCTAAGATATTCAAGGTATGGCTAGAAGAATGAGATTATAAAATTATCTTATTTTCATATGGTTCCATAATATATGTAAGCTAGCCATCAAAGAAACTTTGGTTGTTTTAAAACTGCAAAAGAGGTATAGGATATACTTGCCAAAAGTTATTCCAAATATGATTTTATTCATTAGTTTCAGTTATTAAGGTAACTATTTCTCTTAAATAAGAAATTAGACAATTTTTAAATGATTTTTCTTCATAATTCCAAGATATTTAGGATTAAATTATTTCTTATGATCCAAATTGTCATAATCATAAAGATGTTAAGTTATATATTCATCAATAGCATCATACAAGTGTAATGAAAATTTTGATGTCCCCTTATTTTGAATTTAAACTAGTGTATGACTTTCTTCTATATTATTATCCATTTCTTCAAATGGAGATAATTATTTTTGAGCTTATATATAAGGAGACATTGTTCCTCTGAAATTGTTTTGGCTACTATAGGATCTATAGATTCTCATACTCCAATTAAGGGCAATTTTAATTATTGTAAAGAACTTGATATTGGATATTTGAATGTCTAATCAGGCCACTGAAAAATGTTCCCAAAATTATGCTCAATAGCAATGCAAATCTTCTTCTTTTACCATTACAACCACTAGGGAAAAACCTTTTAAATCCCACCTTGTTGCTTTTCTTGATCAAATTAACTTCAATGCCCTTAATTAGGCACTTCTTTCTTATCATTAGTTATTTTAAAACCTTAGCCTTACATGTCACACGAGGTACTAATTCTTCTTGGTATTTTAATTCTATATATTGCAATCATATGAGTTTTTTTTACCTTAATTGTTCAAAAATAAACAATTAGTTTCCCTTGAACCACTGTACATACCTTTAATAATTCTCCTATATTTGTTAGCTCTGTTGGTACTGTGTTTATATCTAACCTTGTATTACTAAATACCTTCTTAATTATAAAGTTGTTATTTAATCTAATCTTTATTGATTAATTATATGATCTTAGTCTTAATGTTTTGTTTTCAAGTCATGGTTGTCAAGATGAGGTTAGATCCTTAGAATAGGACATAAACCAAGACATTTGTTTGAGCTTACATCACTTTATTTACCATTGAATCAATCTAGTTATGGTGCCATAATTATATCTAAAATTTTACACTATCAACTTGATCATATTTCCTTTTGATGTTTAGATCTTTTAATTTTTGGTAGTTTGCTAAGATCTTTTAAACAAGCATAGATTGATTATTTATCTTATTAGTCAGCTAAACATTATGTCTTAAATTCAATAATCACAATTCTGAGTCAACTACTCTATTTGATATAATCCATTAAGATATCTATGACCTTTCTCTTATTCCTATTATAAAAGGTTCACAATATTTTACTATCTTTGTCGATGACTTTTCTCAATATACTTGGAATTAATGCAAAAAAATTGAACTTATAAGGCAAACATGCTTAATTAATCAAATGGTAAAAGCTCAATTTTATGAAATAATCAACGTGTTTAGAATTGATAATTCTATGGAATATAAGTATAATTCCTTCCTTTATCTCTTATCCCAATATGATACAGTGCTTCATTACTCTTCTCTATACACATCCCAATAAAATATAAGACCTGAGAGGAAACACATACACATTCTTGACATGATCAGGGCCTTACTTATTTCTTCTTCCTATCCTGAGCATTTTAAGGGAGAAATAACTGTTATTACTATTTATACAAAAAATCGTGCTCCCTTACTATTATAAATAATTGATCTCCTTATAAACATTCCAAATTAAAACCTAGAGCTCATTTATGTTGTTTTATAAGATATGACATTAAATATAAGGGATGTAGATGTTAGGATAAGGTCAAGAATGTAATGATAAGGGACTAATTAAAGGTAGCTAATATTATTTAAAAATTAAGAGAGACAAGGCTTTGGAGGTTTGGACATGTTAAGAGGAGATACCCAGATGCTCCAGTGAGAAGATGCAAGAAGATTGTTAAGAGGAGACACCCAAACGCTCCAGTGAGAAGATGCAAAAAGATTATACTTAGAGGTTACAAGAGGAAAAAAAGGAAGGCCTATGAAGAATTAAGGGGAGGTGAATAAAAATGATATGAGTCTACTAGAACTTACAGAGGATATGGCTCACAATAGAAAACTTTACTGTACTAAAATATGGATAAAGGATCTCTCTTAAAAAGATTCCTATTGTTCTCGTAGGTCTGTTAGCATTTTTCATTTAGATTTGGCCTAATCATTTGGATAAGTACTAATCATTCTCCTTCTTATTAATTATTATTTTTATTTTTATTGTTATTGTTATTGTTGTTACTATTGTTGTTATTATTATTATTACTCTTTTCCTACTTATTATTATTATTATTATTATTATTATTATTATTATTATTATTATTATTATTTATTTTCTCTTTTTTTCATGTAGGTCATTCGAAAAACCTAATACTAGTTATAGGTAAGGGCGGTACTGGTGGACCTCCCTAAGCTTCACGTATTAGCAGGATTTTTTACTGGGTTATTATTATTGATGATGTTGCTGTTGTTGTATAATGGGATCCCATCTTTAGAAGTCTTTAAATCCTTAGACATGTCATCTTCTAGAAACATAAAAATGTTCTTATCCTTATCTTCCTTCCACGTGACATCCTCCACTTATTTCTCCACTAATCCCTCTATTGACTAGTTTTTTGATTGTTTGACTCGCTAGTTTTGTCCAAGTCTCTCTTAGTTATAGGTCCTGAAGAATAGAGACCAGTTGTCCCACCTAAGGATCCAAATCCATTGGAGGATCAAAGTTCTCTTGAGCTAGCCTAGTTGGTATAACATATTAGAGGCTCCCTTTTTATTTAAAACATTACGTTGTAAGTCTCCTTAATCTTTGACATAACTCTAATAACTTAACCTTTACTTCCCTTTATTTAAACTCAGTAGTTACAAGGAAGCTAATAAAAATCCTTTAATGTAGCAAGCTATGACAGAAAAGTTTTAGGATTTAGAGAAACCTAAAACTTGATATCTAGTCCCACTTCACCCATGAAAGACTTTAGTGAGATGTATATCTTTCAAACAAAGTATACTACTAACCTTTTTATTTTGTACAAATATAAATGATTGGAAAATTGCTTATAACCCTATCAAGAGTGGTGTTTTTCTTACAAACTAATGGAGAGTTTTGTACATCTTACATTTACTCATCTTGACATGGTCTATGCAGTTTATATTATTAATCAATTTATGATAGCTCCCTAAAACACTAATTATACTACAATTCTTTGTATTCTACACTATGTTAAATGTACCATGTTTTATGATATGCAACTCTCATAAAGAAGAAAGAAAAAAATAGTTATACAATCTGTCTTGGTGATTGTCTTGTCTCATAGAGAAGTAAGAAACAAATAGTTGTAGTTCATTCTAGTATTGAATATGAATATGGAGCTATCATCAACACTACTTTTAAACTATTGTGATTAGCTTGGCTATCATTAAAATTAATCATAATAATATATTTTATAAGTAAACAAAATATATTAAGAATGACTATTGCTTTATTAGTCATCATCTTTAGTAAGGAACTATCTCTCTTGTCTCTATATTATCCCATGATTAGACATCATACATTTTTTTACCAAAGCTCAGTTATGAACTCAATTTAATGAACTAGTTAACAAATTAAAGCTAATTTCATTTTTTTCCATTTTGAATTAAAAGGGGGGAGTGAATCAACTAGAATATAATATTAGCAAAACATGATTAATTGCATAATAATATTGTTAGAATATTATGCAAAATATTTAGATAATAAATTACAAATAATTTCTTGACTATTTCCTTTATTCATTTACTTAGCTTTATAAATATAGCCTTTTGTACATATTTAATATACAAAAACAATAAATTTCTCTCAAACTATTATGCTATCTTTAAATTTAATTATACATACATAAAAAAGAAATAACTATTACAAAACATGATTAAAGAGAATATAAGATGGTAAATTAATTTTTATATTATGTGAATGTACAGATTATAAAAGGAGAAAGACAATATGTAAATATTAGTTTAACGTAATTTGATTATGGATGAACTTCCAACCATAAAAATATTGAGATATCTTATTTATAACAAACTCTTATACTATAGAATATGCTTATAATATATAATATCTCTTCCATATAGTATGTATATAATAACACCATTGATTAAAAGCTAACCGGTCCCACTCTTTTAACCGTAAAAATCTTGAATTGGCTAACTTTCTAGTTTGATTTACTTTAATAACTCATATTACTAAAAAAAAATTAGTTTATTAATTAATCAATCTATTTTGTAAACTAATTAGTTTTTATAAACTATAATAAACTAATTAATTTTTATTTAACAATCTCCTTTTTCAATTAAACTATAAATTTTTTGATAGGTAAGGATAATTTGCTTCTTCAAATCCTATCTCAAATTCTTCAATTTTGTTCAATATTTAATATATATTAGTTTTATGAGAGTCTAATACCAGTTGAGCCTTTAAATCTTAAACCTCTTATCTTAATGGTTCAAGTTTTGGTCCAATTATTAAACATTGTGTGTGTGTATATATTATTTCATATTTTTAATATTTTTTAACAGGAACTTTAATATTATGGGAAGAATGATTATAAAAATTAAAGTTATAAGTAAATCGCCCAAACTGATAAAATTACTTGAGCTAAATCATAAAAATCCATGAAACCATTATTAAACCTTTGACTTGTATTTAATGTTGATTTATTTTGATTTTTAAATAAAATTCAATTCAAATTTAAGTATATATAAATGAACTAGTAAAATATCTAACAAATCCTGAGGCCTTCTTATGGCCTATATTCTTTTGATAATTCACCATTTATATTTCATATGTTGGAAAATTTTCAAAATTATTTGGTCACTTTCTTAAAAAAAACTTAAGTCAATGGTTGCAAAGATGTGAAACAGAAAAGAAAAAAGAGTTGTAGATGAAAATAAAGTTAGACATGTCTTGTAATGGACAGGAGGCACGACAATCTAAAATAGTTACGGCCAAGTTGTTTGATCATATCTTGTAAGAAGTTAGGAAGTGTTGATTCGAACAATAATAATTAGTACTATGTGTTGAAATTTTTTTAATGGAATTACATACATATATTAATAATTATATATCTTAGGCCATTATAAGATTTGACTTAAGATTAAAAGTGATTTATTAAAGTTTCAAGTTAATAGGCCTAAATTATCTAATTTATAATGGGTAAATTAGGAATAAGCATTATACATATAAATAAGTAGTTATGGTCTCTAAGAGAACTAATTAGGACTTCTTTTCTGATATCTCATTGTTAGAAAAGATAAATAATCTATATGTATCTCTTGTAAGACCAAAAGCCAAAAGAGTTAGAATAATTAGATCAAGGTTTTTCTAATAGATTCAAGTATGCTTTTGCAATTAAGTTTGTCCTTAATAATTTGACATGATTTCTTTGAGATGATGTTATAGATTTTATATTAAAATTAAGAAGTGTTATTATATCCTTTTTTTTATGATGGATTGTTGAGATCAAAGTTGATTTGTCTCTTTGAGATTTGTATGGATTTAAGTTTTTGTTGGTATTGGGTGGTCGTTCAAAAATTGATGCCTTCCTTTTATATAATCATATATATATATATATATATACGTTCAAAAATTGATGCCTTCCTTTTATATAATCATATATATATATATATATATATATATATTGAAATGTCATCTTGATTGAAGATGTTGATGGGAAATGCCATTATTGCCACTATGCTAACGACCAATTCAATGAATCAGAAAAGCACTACCACACCATCTAAATGCCACTATATTATTCTTGATGATAGTAAGTAGGAAGACTTTCATCTATATACTATTAGTGAATCTTTACTTACTGATCTTGTTCATCTTTCTTTTTACTTTATCTATACCTAATCTTCTTTCAAATGTCAAAAGAACTATGTCTAATAGAATAAAGAACGTAGATGAAATTACTCATCTTCCTGAAGAAAGTATATTCACAATAGTTTTTTTACTTTTGTTAAGTCCATATAGTATATATTCTTGAAATCATTTTTAGACTAGAAGCATTTGTATTATTCTCACTACCAATCGTCCTAAAGTCAAGGAGATAATTCAAAGTTCCAGGTTGGAACAATGTTGTTTAAAACCAACGTCATCAGTACAATATGTCAATTTGGAAATGGCCAAAGAACTCATCTTTCTCTAGAGAGATCAAAATCATACTTATCTCTGTGTTGGTGCTATCAGACTTGTCTCATTCTCTGTGGAAGAAAAGGAATTCTAGCTATTGCTCCTATCTCTCTTCTTGATATTACCTACACAACATACTGAAATGCTTTGATTGGTACCCTATTGACCACTATCAATATTGGAAGTGTTATCTTTATAGTTACTCCTAATTTTAACATCAGACTGGATGATCTCACTTTGTCTAAAAGACTACAAGTCCAAATTCAAATAACTGGAGCTAAGTAAGATCCTACGACAATTGTGGCCACCTTACACTATCAAATGATTTATCATTTACAAAATCATGCTGTAGATCTTAACTTTCTAAACTCAACTTCTGATGTTTTGCATATGGTAGAAAATCAAGCCCATGATCCCATAATCTAGATCCCAAAAAAATTGACATTAATGGAGTTTGAAAATCTAATGCCCACAGAGTGGATCACTAATTACTAAAAAATATTCCATGCTCCTCACAGGCACTCCATCTATACTACTACTCCACCAATTCTCAAAACATTGAGAGATGGATCTATTAAATCCATCTACACTAGGCCTAATGAAGAATAGCTGGATCATTTGGCACATCTGATAATTTTATTGTTACAACCAATTTTATCACACAAAGAAGGAAATGATTGATCTCCAATCCACTTTGTAACATGTGATGGTAAACCTGTGAATATTAAACAACATTAAGGATACTTTATATAGGATGCTGACCCATCCATATGTGAGCCAAACTATGAGATATGTCCTACACTAGACTATAATGAAACAAACAGAGAGGATGAAGCCTATGTTTAAAAGAGGCTGTTAAAACTCCTACAGAAAGGAAGGCAACAACAATCCAGAGAAATTCATCATCATTACCCTTCACAACAATTTTATCCTAAGTGTGATGATAATGACCTAGATAGAAGACCATGGGTTAGCCTTAGAGCTACAATTATTCATGAGCTACTCAAAGCTGTGGGCAAGGAACATTTGTTCCTTTAAGATCCAATCCGTAAAGTTAAGCCCATTATTCCTTCTATTCCTATTGCTACTCTAGCATCTATTCCATGTATGATGATGAGAACTTATGAAGATAAATCTCCTCCTTTGGAGAGTCGACCAAATGACACTAATAAAGTTATTTCCAACCCTTGCATTCATGCTATAGGAATTACTTCTTATGATACTCTTGTCTCAAATCCCATTGATGAAGTACTTAACCGGTAGATCGATAATATTGTTGCTCAAATAAAGTTCTTCCCCTAATTGATACTAAGCTTGATGGTCTCAACTAACATACATAAGTTACTCAGAAAAGGGTAGAATATGTGTCTTCTCAAGTTTAGAAACTTTACACTTCTTTATAATAACAAATGGTTCAAATTGATGATTATTTAAGAAGATATATTGAAACTCAATATTTTGGACATGATTTCACCACTAAAGAGCAAGAACTCAGACAAGTTAAAAATGTAATTTAAAGAATGGAGGCAGACATACAGACAGAACAATCAAAGACTATTTATGAAGCTTATCCTACAACCTTTCCAGTTGTCTAACCCATTCATTCAACACCAACCTATCCTGAGGTAGTTGAATATAAAAAGGTGTTCAAAATGAATTATCCTTTAATTAAAGAACGTATCCATCCTACTGACAAACCAAAATCCAGCAAACCTACAAAGCCCAAGGTTGAAAAGAAAACTAATCCATCACTTTTATACATTAATCCATCACTTTCATACATTAAGCCTACTGATCCATAAACAAAATCTTTACAAATCAAAACTTCACCTTCTTCACCATATAAAACGTACCTTGTTCCATCCACTAAAAAAGATAAAGCTCCTCAATAAGAGTTCATTGTGACACTTGGACCAGTATATGTCTTAGATGAAAATGAAATTCAATCATCTGTATCTGATGATCATTAAATTCCTGAACAATCTTCAAAGACTTCTAAATAGTCAACTGACTTATTTGAATTGATCCAGATAATGATGGCTATGCTAGATACTTCCCAACCAACCTAGGTTGAAACAAACATAAATGAAGCTGAATCCATATGGATTGAACCAACTAGACCTTCACCACCATCAATACAAGTACGTCTAACCATACATACCTTAAGACGTAGTTTACTTTTGATGATCTTCCACCCAAAAAATGTTGAGATCATATTTATGATGATCTTATTTTAAGAGATATCTTGTCTGAGTTTACCTCTCGTTTCACTAGTACTTTGAAGGAATGTTGGTAAAGTTTAGATGACTATCAGAGACTTTAATATATTCAAGTAGCATCTGCTAGTATTCTTCTTAGAGTTATCCATAAAGAATTAATTGGATATTTTCAGATTATTGATAAGAAAACTCGACAAGAATATTTTGAAATGAAGTGTTGCTCTTTGGATAGGCGAGACCTTTAAAAGAATTTTCAATTTATGATGGAAACATACTATTTTCTTAATGGTTTTAATGTTACACATTCGTTGCATCTCTTCCAAATGAACTTTAATTAGATCTTTAATGGACCATTACTGCTTTATGCAAAGATATGAGAGAAATATCTCCTGAGATTTATCAAATTGCATTAGCATCTCTTGATAAACTTTATGGTCAACAATCATTTTTAAAGAATATGATTAAAGGTGGTCCTTTTTTGAAAAAAGCTTGCAAGAATCCTTTTCTTAAGATGAAGTGTAAGGAGAAAAAAGATTATGAGTGCCCTACCAGAAAGCAATATAATCTCAAGAAGTTCTTATATAAAGGATCGTAAAGATCCAAATTCTCTAATGGAGGATATCATAAACCTTTTAGAAGAAGTAAATGATGTAGGGTTGTTTGTTTCTTTAAATTATAAATTTCTCATACTTAAAAAAGCATATTGATTTTTCTTTTGTGGCAAGCTAGTACATTTTTCTCAACAATGTCCTAACAAGGCGAAAAGGGATTTAAAACTATTTGAATCCAATGAGGATATTATACCAATCAATGAAAATAAAATTGAAGATGTCATTGAAGAAAAATCCAGTAAAGATGAGGAAACCAAATTTGTTGTATCTATCGATTCCTCTGATGATGAATTTGACTCAGATACTAAAGATGATAACCTATATATGTTATAGTAACCATGTTTTAAGGTAGTCTCAAAGCCTATCAATGTTCCTCGTCCTTATGTCCATATCCAGCTATTACAATAGGATAAATATGATAAGCTTATAAAGGCTATTAGATATATAGATACTAGATCTTTTCAAAGTGTTATGAAGCCCAACATCTTACCTCCTGAAGCATAGATATCTCATGATGAATATTTTACTGCTACTAATGGTAACTCATTCAAACTTGGGCTTATCACAAAAAGGAAAATAGGGATAAGGTTTTTCCTTAATTACATTGTGTGGACAACAGTTTTTGGCAATCATCTACGTGGCCTAAATATTCTGATTGGTATAGATGTTTATTGAAAGGCATCTCCTATACAAATCCTACCTATTGGTATTAAATACAAAGCTAATTTCGGTGCTTAAATTGATATATGAAACATGTTCAACTTACCTAGGTACCTACTCAATATGAAAAAATGAGAGATCAATTTGTGGAACATTGTCCAGAAAACCATGCATAGTTTTCACACCCTCATCCTCTTTAGAAAAATCCACAATTCTTCATTCATTGACCTTTCAACAAGAATGAGAATATCAATCTTACCAAAGTAACTCATCCTAAAATAAATCTTAATAACTTAAAGCTAGCACAAGAAGAGTGCACTATTTTGCTTTAACTAGGATTAATTGAGCCTATAAAACCAAATTAGGTTTGTCCAACTTTGTATATGAACAAAAAATTCAAACAAGGATGAGGAAAAAAGAGGTTGGTGATTGATTTAAAGAAAGTGAGTCAGCATCTACCCTTTAAAGATTCCTAACAAAGGATAACACATCCTTTAGACAAATGCTAGTAACCACTGTTGGGGTTTCGTCTTAATTGAAGAGGTTGATAGGAAATGTCATTACTGTAGTCATACTAGTGGCTAGCTCAAGGAATCATAAAAGCACTACCACACCACCTAAAAAGAAATTTTGGCAGTGAAAAAAGGTATTGAAAAGTTTAATTTCGACCTTAGTCTATATCATTTTTATATCATTTTATGGTGGAAATGGATAACATGTTCTTTACAAAGATTCTTGATGTAATGCTAGATTTTTTGAGCCCTTTTGTATTAGTCTGTACTTGGAGATACTACTGTGTATTGATATATACATGGTTGTATATGAGTTCAAAAATATATTTCCCTTTTGGTATATATGTCAGTAATATATAATGTTATATGCCCTTACACGAACTTAGAGTTCATTGGTATGTGAAATCTTGGAGATTTCTAACATATAAGCTTCTAAATGTGTAAAATCGAGTCCATTGGATGGATATAGCCATGGTGGCCATGTTAAATGTGTTCTAATGCCTTAGAGGTGATTAGACATGATTTATAGACTTATTGGACACTTAGAAGGCTTAATTTGAAAAGTTGATATACATAAGGGCTTATTTACAACTTGTTAAAAGTTAAGGGACTTAAATATAATTTTTCAATTCTTAGAAGACCAATATGTAATTTTATAAAGTTAAGGGGCTTAATTATAATGTTCAAAAGACTGGGGATCAAAATGAAAATAAAAATTTTGGTCATTCTCAAATCTTGGGCTTAATTGCGAATTTACGAAAAGTTTTAAGGGTATAATGGTAATTTCACATAAACTAAGGACAAAAAGGTAAATTCACCATTTTTGGTCAAGCAAGAGTTAAATTCTAGGCCCTTCTCCTTGTGTGGCCTTGCATCCTACAATAAAACATTAAAAACACTTAGTTTTTAATTAAAAGAAAGGAGTAGAGAGGAGAAGAAGAAGAATTTTCGGTCATCATCAAATTTCCACCATTCTTTTGATTCTCCAACCCAAACCAAAGGTTGGAGAA